>CAJQUN010001834.1:0-43161 GCA_907163345.1 Haberlea rhodopensis
TTAGTATAAGACATCATGAACAGTGGCACCCAACATGGTACGCAGCCCTCGGACGCCATCTAAAGTGATTTTTTCGACTGCTGCTTCACCACTAAGTGCCAAGCTCTTCCTCCACTGGAAAAAGTTTCAGAAGGGGGAAGATTTCGTAAAAAGGAGCAACATAAGGAATATATTGTAGTGGCACCGATAAATAATTGCAAGAAAAAAATGTGTAGAATAATATCTAAACAATTTCAACGATAGCAGCCTGATAACAACACCTGAGATAATTCTGACATCGTGAAGGTGGAGTAAATGGCTTAACAAGAAAGATCATATGCAGTAAAATAATCTCATTTTTTCCATAAGTTTCTTTCCACAAGATATAATAGTATCCAAAAAGCCTACAATTTCTTCTTTATATACGATATATAAACCATGAAGCCTCTCCACCCATCATTTACCCAATTAAGTTCTTTTCTACTCTAAATTTCTCCCAATTGTCAGCCACAAGCTTTAGAAAATGCACTACCTAAACTCAATGTCTCACCACAGGAATATAAGTAAGAATAGTTGTTCTCGCCGATGCTCCAGTGCCGCTAGATCTACAACGAGATGCCAATTTGTGCTAACCCTAGCAGTCGCACGAACCAAACCCTAGTGTTGTAGCCGCCACCCTCAAGTGCCAACCTAGCCTGCTCCTTGTGTTTCCTTCTCAGCACTGAGCTTCTTTGAAATTCTGGAAGAGATTTCCTCAAAGTTTCAAAGGCCAGAGGGGTGGTTCTTTTGCCTGTTGTTGTACCTCTGTCACTGATCTCTTGTTTTGTGATGGAAATTGGCTGTTTTTCAGAAAAACCACCAGTGCTGCTCCATCTACTGATTCTGAAGCGTATGAAGCACTACTTCGCATTTTCTCTTACGCGAACCCAAGTTGCTAGCTTCTTAGAACTACTAGTATAATTAGAATTCTCTAGTTAACTGAATACTTGAACTTCTACTCTTGTAGTCATAGTAGAAATATAGTTTAAAGATCTATAAATAGGGACGTAGGAAGGTTATTCTATTTGTACACGAGAAGAAATAAATAATACTAGTAATATTTTCAATATCATGTTTCTTCCATATTTCTACAAAGAACAATAAAAACCACAAGGGAAATCTGGGGTCCAAACATCACCACAGAAAATCTGGTGTCCATTAGAAAAATACAAACTGGCAATCAGATAAGGATCCACAAGGTAACAAACATACATGGAACTGCAATATGCACCTGACATGGAATAAAAAGAACTCTTTGAGTGGTACGTTGGTGTGAAGTCAGTTGTCTTTCAGCAAGGCTTTCTGTTACATGGCGAAAATCTCCAACATCATCCACCAAATTAGAATTGTCCAACCTTTGACCAATACCATGAACCATGAATACTAAATGCCCGACAGGAACCTACACCAGAAAATTATGTTATACAGCTTGCAACCAAGTCTAAACTATTTGAGATCATCAAGGTCATCAAATGTGCGTAACAAAATTTTTAATAAAAAAAAATGTGCATAACAAAATTAAAATACAAAGAAACTATGAGGCAGTCACTTCAAATCAAAATGCACACATCCTTGGGGAATCCATAGTTAAATGGGGAGTAATATTCAAGTACAAGCCTTGGTAAACCTCTAACTTTCTTTGGGTTCAACCTCCATTTCAAAGAGTTGAGTCAATTAAAAGCCTTCACCATTTAGCACGTATTTAACTCAGGATATACTCTTTTGTCCTTACTTTTTTGTGATGGCTGTCAAATCCAAAGCTTAATCCCTCTTCTGGTAATTCATTCATAGATAGGGGTCCATCTTAAAGCCCGTCACAATGTTTTAAAGAAAAAAACAATAACATGACAATAATGACTGCATATTATCAAAGATTATTTAAAGAGCACCACTATTTTTCTCACTTCCCTCTATATCACACCAACAGTCGGGAGTTATAAAAAGGGAAATTGGAAAAAAAAAATCCAATATATTGCTAATTGCCAGTCAGTTTTCCAACTTCAAGGAAACTTGATACATCAAGCCCAAAAAGGTGTGAATCCACTTCATCTTTCTAGCCACAATAAATTTTTCCCATGTATTTCAGTAAACACCAGAACTCATATATGTCTGTGTTTTGCTATCATCAATTAACATCAGTAACTTGAAAAACAAAATGAAGTTCCCAAAACGCAATTTGTCATCGACATGAGACATGATATGGAACTATGGATTCAGTTGAGCTTATAGAATGAGCACTGAAGTTGTGAGAAAGGCGCCAACTAGATATAAGATTATTAGGTATAAATAATGCATAAATTATTCAAGGTCTCCAAGGCTTTACGGTACTTCGTCTCAGAACAGATAACCTATCCACAAATGAACACACAATCAAGAGACAAATAAATGTTAAGGATGAGAGAAACATCCTCAAACCAAGTAATGAACATACAAGTAAACGCACAAAATGAAAGTGCAACTATCTCTTCCTCCACTTCCCTATCAAATATAATACGAATACAAATGAATCAACACAACTTGTGAACTTTCCAAACTGGTTAACATGCATTATTTTTTATATTCAACGTTATCGAACTTGAGCTGAACTTAACAGATTCAAACATATTTTCAAGTTGATTTGATCCCAAATCAATTTTTTATATAGCTCTTGAACTCTCCTGTATTTAATGATATTTTAAAACTAGATTCAATTTAAATGAGCTTAGACGTTTGATACATATTTTGAGTTTTTTTTTTTATATAATATACATTTAAGTTCGAATGAAACAAATCAAGTTCTAACTCAAACTCTTTAAGTCAAGCCGCACCCAAGTCGAAAATAGTTTTTCTTTCGACTTTACACCGAGCTTCGAAGAGCGAAATTTGGACTGCCAGAATAGGAGAAATGAGAAACATTCGACTTTCAGCTCATTTGCCACCCCTGGCATACAAGAATTTGATAAGAAAAATTAACTTTATGAGAATCGCTGCTTTGTGATAGCGATGATATTTTTTTTTACGGTGTCCACTCGTTAGTAAAGTATGTCATGAACTTCCATGCGTCAGTTATATGAACTCTAACAAATGTTGAAAATATCATAATACGAGTGCATATGATGCCACTTGAAAGTCTTAGTGTACCTGTGAACAATAGTCATCCATTTGCTCCTCCTTCTGCTGATGCAATTCATCCTGAAAAAAGGAAGACAAGACATGGTGTCGACCCCAATGTAGTATGAGAATGGGAACATTTTCTAAATAGAATGCATTTGTTCTTTTAAATGATACTAGAGGCAAAGCTCCAATAGTGTAAAGATTGAGGACTTTAGGCAGCCATGGAATTAGAGAAGACCAGGTCCATGGACAAAGATGTCAACCAAAAGGCTAATAAACTTCAAACACCTCTAAGAAAATGCTGCTAAGATGAAGAAGAGCAATATTTTGGCCTTTGATTTTTCAGTTTGTTCTATACTCTACCAAATGTGTGGATATTAATTTCTTTTTGCAATTCTTGTATTCCTATTATACTTCAGAAATAAAACTGAAATATAAAATAAACTGAAGCTTCTCAAATCCAATCCTACAAGCGCTGGTCCGTATTTTCATTGGCCTACAGGTAGAAAGACTCTACAGCTCTGTCTGCTGTCCACAATTCCGTTCCCCTGTCTATAATGTCTTTAATTCCACTACCAAGATTAACTAATTTGGAGGGCTTCTGATAACATAAATCCCGGTAATGGAAATTTGGATTGCTAATGGAAGTTTCTCACCCACTTCTAAGAAAGATATAGCCAACTTTCTAGTGATACAGGTTTTAAAAATGTAAAAAATTTGCTAGTAAAAATTATCTGTCATCAAATTCCGAGAGACTCTTAACTGCTATGTTATTTCTTGATTTCTATTTCAGTTTTTCAGGACTACGTGGATGAAGATGTGTGTGCTAGAGGGACAATGTTATTTTTTTATGAAACTTCCTTCGGTAATAAAAGAGCTCGAGGCTAGATCAATACCCACTCAAGTTCAATGTAACAGCATCTCAGACTAGAATGTCCCAGTTTACTTTTATTCAAAATATTTATTTCCTGCTTCGTTTAAATCAATGGATAGTTCTTTGCTGCAATGTGAACCAACATTTGTCAAACAATCATCATGCTACGCTTCATGAAGCATCGTCCTCCAAAACCATTATTTAATATAATTTGTAGTGATGTTTAGGGACCCTCACGGTTACCATCATCACAGAAAAAGATTTGTAACCTCTATTACGATCACAGAAGATCGTTTGAAGTGCTAATATTCTTCAAGGACTTTTAGTCATGAATGAAACACAAGTGCATTCAAATATCTGAATTCCTCGCTCAAATAATGGACCAAAATCATGAATGTTTAGGCAAAGGCATCTTGCATCGTTCTGAATATCCCAATAACCCTAACAACGTGGAATTGTCAGACAAGAATATAGACATCTGCTTAACGATAATATATTCAAATTTGTCTTTGAGAGAAGTGGTTTTACTATAATATTTAGTAAAAGGAATACCTGTGCTATAAAGTTTGAAACTCCCTTCAAACAAACTCAAACTAATTTCAAAACCTTCCGGCTACACTTAAATATAAATTAGAAACTTTTAGGTATACTTGTTTTGTCTTCGTTTCAATTTTTTTTACAAATTAGATACAAAAGCTGAAAATTGTGATTTAACTAGGTATGCTCCAAAAAAAGGATATAAATCTTTTAAGAAGCAAAAAAGAATAGAAAGAAAAAGGGAATGATCCAGCCAAGTATGGATGCATTTTTTTTTATCAAAATTCTACAAAAAGATAACTTTTAGGGAGAGTAAAATGCAGTGCGATAAACAATAGAAGTAGATTGATATTAAAAAAAAAAACTGGAAATGGAGATTCCAGCCAACAGTTACTGGACATTGATATATGCAGGAGAAATCAATCAGCAAGGATGAACATATTCCAAAATTATGTTTCTGGATATCCCGGAAGATTTTGGAAGATCGAGGACATAATTTAGGGACATAAGTTAGGAATGATTTTATATGTTTCCTTTTTAATTTTTGTTGTACATATTAAATAGGAACCATGTATTTAGAAATATTCATACAATTCAATGAAAGATTGATTCTCATTTTCTATATGGCATCAGCAGGTTACTCCAGAACACCCTACAAAAACATGGCCGCCAGCCATGACTCTGTCCAGTCGGCGACCAAGGAGGGAGAATCGACAATTACCTGTTCCATGGGATCGAATGGTGGCTTTGAAAACTCTTCTTTCCACTTACATTAGAAAAATTAAACGGTAAACAATATCGAGAATGGGCCCAATCCATAAAACTTGTCATCGACGACAAAGGTAAACTTGGATTCCTTATTGGCGAGAACAAATCCCCACCACCCACTGACGTGACAAACTATCTGAAATGGCGTTCTGAGAATTATTTTGTTACCTCCTGCTTGATCAATTCAATGTAGCCAGCAATAGGCAAAACATATGTTTATCTTGACGACGAAAGATGTTTGGGACGCAGTTCGTAAAAACTATTCTAGCGCTGAGAATGCCTCCCAGATCTTCGAAATCAACACAAAATTGTGGCAAATGAAGCAAGGAGACATACAAGTGAATTACTACACGGAGATGCTGGGTTTGTGGTAGGAATTGTACTAGCAGCGAAGAATCCTGGGAGTGCACGGCTGATAGTGTGCACTTCAAGAAACGGATGGAGAATGACTGGGCTCAAGCCAACCTTTGTTGTCCATTCGCGAAATCTTCTCCGAAGTGAGGCGTGAAGAAAGCAGACATAAAGTAATGTTTAAAGAAATTGTGGTGCCTGGCCCTGAACCTTCAGCCCTAATCAGTCATGGGCCTTCAATTGACTTAGTCTCAAAACATAACAAAAGGCATGTCCTAGAAAAATGCAAGAAACCAGGCCACTTAGTTGATACATGTTGAGAAATACATGGCAGGCCTCCTAATTGGAAGCCTAGACAACCCAATAAAGCCCACAGATTCCAGGCTCCAATTGACGTAGTATGAGGCATGTCAAGTTCAGCCCATCACACTCAATCCGCTGTTGGTGGAGGTTTACCCCAGATCAACTTGAGAAGCTTTATGCCCCTTTTCGACTTCTCAAGCCTCGGGTCAGTCTTCCTCCCCTACCCCCATCAGGTTACTTAGCCCAAAAAGGTACTTTTTTAACTACTCTTACTACCACTTCACACCTTACTCCCCGGATTATAGTCTCTGGTGCCTCCGATCATATGACATGTGCCCATAATTTATTTTCCACTTATTCCCCTTGTGCCGGGTAACTTGAAAGTTGAAATTGTAGATGGTACTTTATCCCTAATAGCTAGCACGAGAGTATCAGTATCTTTGAATTTATTACTTGGGAATCTATTCTTCATGTTCCGAATCTCTCCTGCAACTTGTTAGCTGTTAGCCAGCTAACCAAAACATCTCATTGCTCAGTTTCGTTTTTGTCTTCTCATGTCTTTCAGGACCTATAATCGGGGAAGACGGCTGGCAGTGCTAATGAATACAAGGGACTCTACTACTTTGATGACAGTCACGTAAATAAACAGTGTCACCCACCTATTTGTCATTCTGCATCTAGTTCTAGAGAGATGGATATTTTGTTATGGCACAAAAGATTTGATCATCCTAGTATTAAATATTTAAAATAGTTGCTCACTTCACTTTGCTTGAATAAAACGCCTTTTGATTCACATTGAAGTTTGTGAGCTTGCAAAATATGCTTGCACTACATTTCCTGCATCACCTAATCAACCATCACAACCTTTCACCATGATACATAGCGATCTTTGGGCCCTCTCACAAAAAAATGGTTCATTACCTTCCTCAATGGATCACTCTCGTCTTTGCAGGGTATATTTTGTTATGGCACAAAAGATTTGATCATCCTAGACTGGCCCCTCCATCAATTTAACATAAAAAATTGCTTTTTGGAATGGTGAGTTGGAGAAAGAAGTGTTAATGACACTACCACCAGGATTTTACCAAGAAGGAAAAGAATCCAAAGTGTAAAATTGAAGAAATCCCTGTATGGACTCAAATAATCGTAGAGAGCATGGTTCGATAGATTTGCAAAGGTAATGAAGAATCAAGGATATCAACAGGGACAGTCAGATCACACTATGTTCTCCAAACAGTACAATGATGAAAGGAAGACCATTCTGATCGTTTACGTCGACGATATCATTCTCATTAGATATAGTATTGAAGAATGGGAGAGATTAAAAAAGGTCTTAGCCACAAACTTGAAGTAAAAGATTTAGGATAGATGCGATACATTCGAGGATGGAGGTTGCAAGATCAAGGAAGGGAATCTGTGAGAAAGAAACTACCTTCTTGACCTTTTGAATTATACGGGTATGCTAGGTTGTAAGCCAAGAGATACTCCGATTGAGGCAGGAAAAAACACGGAAGACGTTGGAAAACCTTTAGATAAAGAGCGACATCAGAGACTAGTAGGAAGATTAATCTACCTCTTTCACACTAGACCTGACATTGTTTTTATTGTTAGTGTGGTCAGTATGCACGTGCATTCACCAAAAGGAAGTCACCTAGAAGCGGTATATAAAATATTTGGATATGTAAAGAGCTCTCCAAGAAGAGGTATATTCTTTAAGAAAGGAGAAAATAAAAAGATAGAAATCTATACAAATGCAGATTGGGCTGGATCAGTAGACAAGTGGACAGTTTAAATAGAAATCAAACAATATCAAAATCTCTCTTAATTAGGCTAACAATCTTATCTTCCCTAATTTATACAAATCAAATATTATCAAGGATATCAATAAATCTTCTCTAATTTAGGCTGATTCATTGATATTTATTGACACTCCCCCTCGAGTTGGTGCGAAAATATCTATCATGCCCATCTTGTCAACTTGTGCCTCAAAGATTTGTCTAGTAAGGCCCTTGGTTAGTATATCAGCAACCTGTAAAGTAGTAGGAACAAATGGAGTACAGATTACTCTTTCTTCTAGTTTCTCTTTTAAAAAATGTTTATCAATTTCAATGTGTTTTGTTCTATCGTGTAGAACAGTATTATTGACAATGTTGATGGCTAATGCTGATGGCTGCTTTTTTTTTTTTGTCGGAAAAATAGACATAATATATATAAGAGTACCAGAGGTACTACGAAAGTTTACAAATATACTCCTTACACTCGAAACTCTAAATCAAGATGCTAATAAACAAACTCTACGTTCATTCACTCAATCAGAAAGTACATAATAGAATCTAGAACTACTTCTATGCCGAATCCAAAACCAAGATCTAAATTGAACTAGATTCAAAAGGTCATCATCTGGCTCGTTGCTCCCCCTGAAAATTCTTTTATTTCTGCCTAACCATATGGTCCATATTATCGCGAACCATATAGTTAACCAGCCATTTCTTCCTCTTATTTGCTCCCAAAGCCCTTTGTGTTGCACTAAGTGAATACCCGGATCGCCAGGAAGTACGAGAGTGATTCCTAGCCACTTGTAGCATTCCATCCATAACGCGTAGGAATCCGGGCAGCTGAACAAGAGATGATCTGTAGTCTCCTCCACCTGTTGACATAGAGCGCAAAGATCTGGGATCGGTCCTAGGAGAACATTACGTTTTCGTAAGTTATCCTTGGTCGGAATTCTGTCTTTAAGTACCCGCCAAGCGAAAGCTCCAACCTTATTCGGAGCCAAAGTCTGCCAGATGTCGTCATAAACCATCAAAGAGTCATCATCAAGAACTTCATCCTCTACAAAGGTTCCATATGCCGATCGAGCAGAGTAGCAATTGTTATCTTCGAGGCGCCACTCCAGGTGTCTTCCTTACCTTGGTCCAAAGCTGACCTGTCAATAACACTAAGTAACAAAACAAAAACATCCCCTCTCCCAGTCGAATAACTCTCGTCTCCAATCCCATCTCCAAATCCAAAGTCCATCCACCCACTCCCTATATTCCCTACTAAGATCTCTCTATCCCGGGCAATCGATGCTAATCTGAGAAACTTTTCTTCCAAACTTACCTTCCCCACCCAGATATCCTTCCAGAATTTTGTCCCAAGCCCATTCCCTACTCTTCGAAACAGACCCCTCATAAACCATCCCGAATGATCCATGAAAGTGTATTTTTGAAGATCTCTCCACCACACTGACTGCAAATCCCTCACCCCCCTCTCCCTGACACAATCTCTTAGCAATTAAAATAACCATATTTAGATGACAAAACCTGTAACCACAAAAAATTCCCCCCCTTAATAAAATCCCATCCCCATTTTCCTAACAGAGCTTTATTAAAAAATCCAGCTTATGAACCCCCAAACCCCCCATTTGCTTAAGACTTGCAAACCACCTCCCATTTGACCCCCCCCATCTTGTCAACTTGTGCCTCAAAGATTTGTCTAGTAAGGCCCTTGGTTAGTATATCAGCAACCTGTAAAGTAGTAGGAACAAATGGAGTACAGATTACTCTTTCTTCTAGTTTCTATTTTAAAAAATGTTTATCAATTTCAATGTGTTTTGTTCTATCGTGTAGAACAGTATTATTGACAATGTTGATGGCTAATGCTGATGGCTGCTTTTTTTTTTTTTGTCGGAAAAATAGACATAATATATATAAGAGTACCAGAGGTACTACGAAAGTTTACAAATATACTCCTTACACTCGAAACTCTAAATCAAGATGCTAATAAACAAACTCTACGTTCATTCACTCAATCAGAAAGTACATAATAGAATCTAGAACTACTTCTATGCCGAATCCAAAACCAAGATCTAAATTGAACTAGATTCAAAAGGTCATCATCTGGCTCGTTGCTCCCCCTGAAAATTCTTTTATTTCTGCCTAACCATATGGTCCATATTATCGCGAACCATATAGTTAACCAGCCATTTCTTCCTCTTATTTGCTCCCAAAGCCCTTTGTGTTGCACTAAGTGAATACCCGGATCGCCAGGAAGTACGAGAGTGATTCCTAGCCACTTGTAGCATTCCATCCATAACGCGTAGGAATCCGGGCAGCTGAACAAGAGATGATCTGTAGTCTCCTCCACCTGTTGACATAGAGCGCAAAGATCTGGGATCGGTCCTAGGAGAACATTACGTTTTCGTAAGTTATCCTTGGTCGGAATTCTGTCTTTAAGTACCCGCCAAGCGAAAGCTCCAACCTTATTCGGAGCCAAAGTCTGCCAGATGTCGTCATAAACCATCAAAGAGTCATCATCAAGAACTTCATCCTCTACAAAGGTTCCATATGCCGATCGAGCAGAGTAGCAATTGTTATCTTCGAGGCGCCACTCCAGGTGTCTTCCTTACCTTGGTCCAAAGCTGACCTGTCAATAACACTAAGTAACAAAACAAAAACATCCCCTCTCCCAGTCGAATAACTCTCGTCTCCAATCCCATCTCCAAATCCAAAGTCCATCCACCCACTCCCCATATTCCCTACTAAGATCTCTCTATCCCGGGCAATCGATGCTAATCTGAGAAACTTTTCTTCCAAACTTACCTTCCCCACCCAGATATCCTTCCAGAATTTTGTCCCAAGCCCATTCCCTACTCTTCGAAACAGACCCCTCATAAACCATCCCGAATGATCCATGAAAGTGTATTTTTGAAGATCTCTCCACCACACTGACTGCAAATCCCTCACCCCCCTCTCCCTGACACAATCTCTTAGCAATTAAAATAACCATATTTAGATGACAAAACCTGTAACCACAAAAAATTCCCCCCCTTAATAAAATCCCATCCCCATTTTCCTAACAGAGCTTTATTAAAAAAATCCAGCTTATGAACCCCCAAACCCCCCATTTGCTTAAGACTTGCAAACCACCTCCCATTTGACCCCCCCCCCCCCCACAAGAAGGCTGATTGGGTTGATCTAAATTTGGAAAGGATAGCTTTTGGGGCGCGGAACAGGGTGAAGAAATAGACCGGTAGCGAAGACTGATGACCCCTTTCAGTTCAGCTAGAACTGATGGCTGCTTTGTTCTCACAATACAACTTAATAGGAAGACTGATGACCCCTTTCAGTTCAGCTAGAACTCTTTTTAACCAAAGAATCTCACATACACCTTGAGCCATTGATCTAAACTCGGCTTTTGCACTGCTTCTTGCCACAACGCTTTGTTTTTTGCTTCTCCAAGTTACCAAGTTGCCCCATACGTAAGTACAATACCCCGAGGTAGATCTTCGATCAGTAACAGAGCCTACCCAGTCTGCATCTGTATATACTTCGACGTCACTTTTCTCATTTTTCGTAAAGAGAAGTCCTTTTCCAGGTGTCCCCTTGAGGTATCTGAGGATTCGGTTTACAGCCTCAAGGTGTTCTTCGCATGGAGAATGCATGAATTGTCTGACTAGGCTAACAGCAAAAGCAATATCTGGTCGGTGTGAGATAGATAGATTAGTTTCCCAACAAGCCTTTGATATCTACCTGAGTTCACTCGCTTCCCATCATTTATATCTCCCAGCTTAGCGTTCATCTCCACTGGACTGTCTGATGGCCTACATCCACTCATTCCAGTTTCTTTTAAGAGGTCAAGAATGTATTTTCTTTGTGACACCATAATCCCTTTCCTAGATCTTGCTACCTCCATTCCAAGGAAGTTCTTTAGCTCACCCAAGTCTTTGATCTCAAATTCCTTGGCTAGATTCTCCTTCAATTTGCTCATCTCTCCTGCATCATTTACATTTAAGATTATGTCATCAACATATACAACTAGGACAGAAATCTTATCTCCCTTAGATGTTTTTGTGAATAGAGTGTGATATGACTGTCCTTGATTGTAACCTTGACTCTTGACAAATTTAGTGAACCTCTTGAACCATGCTCTAGGTGATTGCTTCAGTCCATACAGAGATTTATTCAGTTTACACACTTTTGATCCAAGCTGATAAGAAAAACTTGGAGGTGCGTCCATGTAGACTTCTTCTTCTAGCTCACCATTTAGAAACGCATTTTTCACATCTAGTTGATTAAGGGGCCAATCGAGGTTGGCAGCAACAGATAATAAGACTTGAACTGTATTTAATTTAGACAGGGGAAAAAGTTTCAGAATAGTCCACACCATACGTTTGGGTAAACCCTTTGGCAACCAGTCCAGCCTTATATCTTTCCAATGAGCCATTTGAGTTATATTTTATGTTGAACACCTACTTACATCCAACTGTAGATTTCCCATGAGGTAAGTCAACCTTCTTCCAAGTAGAATTTTTCTCGAGAGCTCTCATTTCCTCAAGAATCGCCTCTTTCCACGCAGGTATCATTAGAGCATCATGTACATTGTCAGGAATAGTGGTAGTATCAAGTTGTAAAACAAAGGCAGAGTAGGACGGAGATAAACTTTCATAAGATATAAAGTTTGAAAGTGCGTGTTGTGTGCATGATCGGGTTCCTTTTCTTAAGGCAATAGGAAGGTCCAATTGACTGGAAGAAGTTAAATCTGGCATACCTTGGGTGTGATTATCATGAGTTCCATGATTTTGCCCTTGATCAGATTCTTGGCTTTGTTGAGGGACATCGTCTCCTTTTTTCTGTGCCAGATCTCTCTTTCTGTAAACAAGACCTTTGAACCGATTGCAACTCTTCTCAGTTAGATCACTGTTTTGATTTTGATCATTTTGAGATGGCATATGTTCTGTAGGGAGGTCATTTTCCATAAATGATGGAAAGAACAAGTCTAACTCATTGAGGCAATCATCTTCCTTACTCGTCTCCCCCTGAAGATGAGTGTGGGAGTAAGTCTGACCCTCAAAAAATGTTACATCCATAGAAACAAAATATTTTTGAGTCACAGGATCAAAACATTTATACCCTTTCTAATTTGCAGGGTACCCAACAAATATGCATTTTAAGGAGTGAGGATCAAGTTTAGAACGTTGTGGGTTATGATTATGAACAAAGACAATACTTCCAAATATTTTGAGAGGGACATCCGTAATTAGCTGCGAGTGTGGGAAAGAATTTTGAAAAATCTTGGTAGGTGACTGAAAATTTAAAATCCGGGTAGGTAATCTAGTAATTAAATACGTAGCGGTTAAAACGGCATCTCCCCATAGATATTTTGGAGCCTTTGTTTGAAAACTAATGGCCCTTGCAAGTTCAAGGAGATGTTTATTTTTTCGTTCAGCTACGCCATTTTGTTGCGGAGTGTGAGGGCAAGAAGTTTGATGAATAATCCTCTTCCCAGAGAAGAAATCACCTAGCAAGTTGTTGAAATATTCTTTCTTATTATCACTGCGAAAAAACTTAATCTGTGTTTGAGTTTCGATCACGTGATAAAAACTTTTGAACATAGTTCCAGCATCCGATTTGTTTTTCAAAAGAAAGGTCCAAAGTCATTTTAGTGTGATCATCAATAAAGGTCACAAACCATCTTTTCCAGATACAGTTAACACTCTAGAAGGACCCCACAGATCACTATGTATTAGGGTAAAGGGTGCTGATTTTTTATAAGAATGATAAGTGAACACAGAGCGATGATGTTTGGCTAATTCACAGGATTCACATCGAAAAATAGATTAAATTTTATTTAAAAATAACTGAGGTAACAATTGTTTCAAATATTGAAAATTTGAATGTCCTAAACGAAAATGCCATAACATAATCTCATTATCAGGTGATGTAGATATAGAGTTTAAACAGGTTTGTAGGGCTTGATTGTCGCAGAGTGATCCAGCAGTGAGAAAATAGAGACCCTTGTCCTGCTCAGCATTGCCAATCATCTTCCCCGAGGCTAAATCCTGAAACTCACAATGAGAGGACAAGAAAACAACACGATAGTTAAGATCAGCTGTTAGTTTATTAACGGATAGAAGATTATAGGATAAATGTGGAACATGTAAAACATCTTTAAGAACAAGGGAAGCAGAGACACAAACAGTTCATTTGCCGGCAATGGAGGCAAATGAGCCATTGGCAATTTTAACCTTTTGATGTCCTGCACAGGGTATATAGGAAGAAAAGGACTGCGATACACCTGTCATATGGTCTGTGGCTCCCGAATCTAATATCCAGGAACCAATAGTGTGTGTGCGTGTAATAGATGCAATAGGTGTTATACCTGTATGGGCAACAGAGCACGAAGGGTTGGTATTTCCATCTGAATGAGGTTTAAACATTTTGCACAGAAGTTCTAGTCGATCCTTTGTGAAAGGGATGGATTCTGAAGAAGATGGTTGCTGTCCAGAAGTGATGCTACTTGTTTGCAGGGCCCGAACACCACCAATACCATTTTTGGAGTTGCTGCCAGGTTTCATTTTATGGTTTTCAGGCTTCCCATGAATTTTCCAGCATGTTTTCTCAGTATGCCAAGGTTTATTACATGTGTCACCAGATTTTTGGCCTCTCTCCATCAAAATTAACCCTTTTTGAGACAAGGGTAGATCCCTCACAGTATGTGGTCTCTTTTCCTCTCGACGTACTTCTGAGAATACTTCTCGAATGGATGGTAACGGGTTTCTCCCAAGTAACCTTCCTCGTACGTCATCAAGGTCTTTATTCAGTCCGGCAAGAAACACAAATACCCTGCTTCTGTTAATTTTCTTCTTGTACCGGATACTGTCATTGGCATTCTCCCATTCTTCCTCTTCAAATAAATAAGTTCCTGCTACACAGTCAACATTTCATTGTAATAAGTAGTAACATTGTGATTACCCTGTAGAAGACGCCACATACGATTGTTTAGTTCAAACAATTGAGAATGGTTCTCCATGTCTAAATAGGTTTCTCGAATTGCTTCCCATACGTCACGGGCTATGGGAAGAAACATGAATGGCTTCCCAATTTCGGGATTCATTGAGTTGATGAGCCAGGCCGTTACAAGTGAGTTTTCCGATCGCCAAGTTTTGTACGTCGGATCACTAGATTTAGGTGCTTGGTTTCACCATTCACATATCCCAATTTTCCTTTTCCATCAAGCATCAATCGCATGGATTGAGCCCATTCAAGATAACTCTTGCCATTGAATTTATGAACTGTAAAATGGATTGAATTATCGGTAATGGGCAGATGTGAATTAGAAGGAATTCCACCATCTGAAGATGGTGTCTCACTGCGTTTGATAGCTGATCCAGATCCTGTGGAGGTTGCGCCTACCAGAGCTATTTGGAAATTCACGAGTTATGATGAAAGAGGGACTGAATTGATACACGAAACAGTGAGGGACGGAGAAACGAAATTCACGATAGGTTAACCCAACAAATAATCGCGATAGCGCACAGCGGGGAAAAAACGATAAAGCGTGTAGCAAAGCGGAAACAAAAAACACAGTGGAACAATTGGAAGTTGATCGACAGGAAAACAAAAGGAACAAAGGTATAGGATGAATAAAACCTACAGCTCTGATACCATGTGAACTTTGTGTTTGTGAATTAGGGTAGCAGCCATAATGAGCAAACACAGAAATGAGAAGTGAATAAGTTTATTCCTAATTAAGAAATGATACAATTGTACAGTTTAAATAGAAAACAAACAATATCAAAATCTCTCTTAATTAGGCTAACAATCTTATCTTTCCTAATTTATACAAATCAAATATTATCAAGGATATCAATAAATCTTCTCTAATTTAGGCTGATTCATTGATATTTATTGACATCATGTACGGCGATCCAGACGTCATGGGTTGTCGGAAGAAACATAAATGGCTTCCCAATTGATGGTTCCATGCTATTAATCAGCCACGCCATCACCATTGAATTTTTCGAACGCCACTGACCAAATTTTGGATCGTCGGACGGAGGTGGTTTCACGTCGCCTGTGAGAAAACCAGACCGTCCTTTCCCATCGATAACGAGTCGCACAGATTGTACCATTCCACGTAATTACCTCCAGTAAATTTGTGGATCATAATTTGCAAGGAATTATCGGAAATAAAAAGTCCCGTAGATTGGGATGATCCGCCGCCTGCGAAGTATGGCTGCTGTTACTGGACGAGCATGACGAGCCAGTTGCAGCCATGGCGGATGAAGTGATTATGAGCGAGCACAAGGCTCTGAGACCATGTAAACAACTAAATTCTCACAGAATGAGAGAAGGGAAAAAACGTATATTCCACAATATTTTTAGTCTATATAAAACCCTCTACAAGGACTCCAATAAATAGAGTTAAAAAGATCAAATAATATCTTAAACAACTAGTGCCTAGAAAAGCACCCCAGAGATAGCAATCAACCGTGAAGAAAAAGGTGAGGTCAGACTTGGACATCAAACACAGTACCTGTGTTGGTTTTTGTGACTGAGATGGAGCATATCCACGTCTCAATTTAAAGGTGTTCCCTCCAAAACCCATAACCCTAGAAAATCCAGAAGCATCAAACTTTAGCCAAGCTTCCCATGTATCATCTTCCCCAGTGAAAAGCGCTTGCAGTCCCTGAAAATGAGAAGTTCGTATTTTAGAATATTTTACTTCCTTACAATGAGAGATGACTTCAACTTAAACCTCAGGGCCATACAGGACTGGAGCCTTGTAAGTCAACATTGGCAGCAAACAAACCCGACTCTTGAAAGGTTCTCCGATGCCAAACCTAAAAACAGGGCACCCTTGTTTGATCACATACTCTTATAATCATCAGCCATGACTGATCCAAAAACTTGGCTGACAAAATAAAAGGAACACCAAAGTGCAATAGCGAACAAGCACAAAAGTAGAACTTTATCAAATTGGCACCTAAAAGAAAGGGAAAAGTAAAAGCTCGTGCTATAAATAAAAGGCTATCTAGCTCTTATATTGACAAAAATTGGCAAAAAGAATTCATTCAAACACCTCTCAAATATAAATAAGAAAAAACACTAAATGAGGAATTTTGGAGCACCTGACAGCGATATGCATACTCCAATTGCTCAGAAACATCCTCGCGTACTGGTAGCCAGTCAAGACCACCTTTACGAGCAAACCAATGGCCTCTTAACACTCGTCGATCCTCTCCATTCCAATAAACAGGGAAGCAATGCCTCTTGGTCAAATCTACCTGCAATAATGATGCGATGCAACAGTTCGTGAACATCCATAAAAAAGAGTTCATCCAACCCAAAGTTGAGGAGGGGTGTGGCATTTCCAAAGTTTGCATCAACCAAATACCAAGGGTATCATATGATGAGACATGAGACATAACAACAATGAAATGCCAGAAGAATGTTTGAATTCTCATATAACATAGAATTATGATATAACTTATTTGTCTCATGGGGTAGTCAACATTCCTATCAAAAATAATTATTCCGGCCAAGAAAAATCCAGTAGAAATTCATGAAGTCAACAGCCCATTAAATTTTACTAGACAAACTAGTGAATACAGGGGCTATAAGTTAAAATGATACCTCATACAACCCTCCCTTTACGGGAACACCAACTCTCTCTTCTTCAGTCGCATATAGCTGGATGAATTCAGGAGAAGCTGATTCCTTCTTCTGCAGCGTAGAACTGGAAGTAATGCCAGGCTGCCCCCTTGGACCTTCACTGCACTCTGCATATTCTTTCCACCAACTAGAAACCAACTCTTCCTCCCTCTGTTCAGTGTTAACATAACTTCTTAATAACTTGACAATTACGTCTAGAAAAGAGTGAATGACACTAATTACCAAGTTTAAACACCATGGACATGTGTTATAATTGTAAGGGGTATGACCTGCAAGAAAGATGCCTCTACCGCAAGAGAATCTCTCATTCCAAATCGAAAATAATCACTTTTGCCCACAATTTCTGTATGAGGGACAGATGCAGCTAGCACTGCCACAAACACAGAAGTGATATGCATTAAGTAGAAACATATACCATAAGCTTAAATCAGGATCTCAAGGACTCAATCAACGTGTATTCTTAAATGATGCAAACAGAGGCTGCCTTCAGCTCGTTGTTTAAAGATATCAAGATTTATCATCACGGAGTAAACATTGTTTTTGTAACACTAAAATACTGAAGGAATGAAATATTGTCAATCTGATTTGAAGCCCAACAATACACTATGCATTTCAAAGGTCCCCCATTCTTCCATGTACTTTTCCAAACGACTCATGAACCACATTCACCTTCTTAGCAGCTCTATCAAATAAGTGTAGCCACTTAATCAAAAAGGTCCAGACAAGTAAAGTATTATTTCAGCACAAGACATGGCACCCTTACTGCACAATGGTACACCTGCTTACCATTGGACACATTAGACTCTCCTGAAACATGGAGATAAAGAATTTCAGTAATAACCACTCTGCCAGAGATCATGCCTCTACAGATGAACAACTGCTCCAATCTATCTAGATAATTCACGCATTTTTTAAGTTATGGTCATCAAATATTTGCACTTTGACAGTGGTTTTCTAATTATAGTGCAATTGAACTCATGTCAAACATCTTTTTTCCCTCCCTATGAATTCTTTACGGTTGTTTCAGTTGATTAAATTTCACTATGCACGGATCTGACTGAAATTCTTAATTAAAAATAACGATTGCAGCTCCATATGGCTGGACACTGTTGTCTTTTTTCTCTCCATCGAAAGGAAATTTCTTTACACAATGAATTTCAATCACCATTCATCTAAAGACGTCGCTCGAGTCTGCTATGATTATATATCCTCCACAAACCAGTAATGACTCAACCACAGATAACTATAAAATTCTTCATATCACCACAACTTCATAAATACCCCTATTGGTTTCCAAAGCCATAACCAAAATATTTCTTCACCCACAATTTTAGACTTCTTTTACAAACAAGAAAAAACAGAAGCAGGAACATATCAAACATGCATGATCATACAACAATACAAGCCGTAAGATGTACAAACCATAACACCATAGTCTTAAACATATACATCATATAATTACAACATAAATGAAAATAAGCTCCTTTAAAATAGAGTAGGAACTGACCATTTACTGCCAAAGGGACCTTGCAGAAGTACCAGCGCACATCTCCGCCGTCTGAGGGACTCCGAGTGTGAGCAAGATACTTCTGCCGGCCCGCATGCTGCTCAATTTCACCAGCCAACCTTCTTATATTTGACGGTGTATTCTTCAACATATCCGGCGAGGTCTCCTCACCACCAGAACTAACCCCGGTATTTGACTTCATTATTATTGCCTTCTTTTTCACCTATACAGCACACTGCCACCTTTTTGAGTGATCAGAATTTCTCAAATATCAACTGAATCAACGTGTTCCAAGAAAGCAATAATCGAAACCTTGATTAATGAATCATCAATTGATCAGCTTCGGGAAGCAAATATGGAGTCGGTAGGTAATGTTTGTGCTCTGGGAAAAAGAGGCGAGCCAGAAGTCAATTAAAATATAATTCGAAGAGACGAAAGGAATATTCTAGCAAAAGCAAAACCCGTACCGCGAAAATAAAATGGTGAGTCATCGGTAAATGGAAATTTCTATATTAATTGTGAAAATTGAATTGGAATATTTTTTGAAAAAATTCTAATAATAACTTTATTATTATTGGTCCGAAATCATTTTTGGTTAAGCTTTGAAAAACCCAAAAATATTATCTCCAACATTTTTATTGAAAACCGTCAACAAAAATTAAATACACTACACGATCATGTTTTTTCATCTCCACTGCATTTCACATCAACTAATTTAAATTTTAAATCTAAAACAAGAATTTTCTTAGGTTATGATAAACCGAATAAAGTTACACATGCATCGACGCTAGTTATTATTATCACAATGGGGTTTTCGTTTTAAATGGTTTGAAATTTTGAACCGAGGCTTTAATCTTACTATATTATAATGTCTAAGCCACCTATAATAGTTGTATGACAAATTCGAATTTACCAAACTACCCCTCCAATGGTTGTGGTTCTTTGTTGCATCTTTTGAATTGTAATATTAACCAATGTATATGCCTCATGTATTTCGTTACACATGTCAATTTGTATGCCTTATATATTATGTTATATATGCAACACGTATTCGTCGTCTGCTTGTTCGAATAAATTTTTAATCATAGATAACGTAAAATGTGGAGAAATGTAATTTATAAGGGAAATTCACATATAAAATATATAAATCCAAACAATTTGTTGGATTCGGTTCCCATGTCAGTAGAAGTTATCAATCAGTCCCTACAACATCTTTTTTTCTTTGTTCTCATTGAATCTTCTTCTTCAATAATTTTTTTCTCTAATCTCTATTTGTTTCTTTCGTCTCACAATTGATTCCTAGATTAGGTTTTTTTTTTGAGAATTTACTTATTCTAGCCCATGTTAAGATGTGTTTTTTTAAAAAAAAAATAGTCTTGTTTACTAAAAATTATTCAATATAGCCTTCTATAATTTAAAAATCCTATAATACCCTTCATTTATCATTTTCTCTATCTTAATAAATTATTATAACTTAGTGAATAGGATTCATTTTTAAAATAATTGAACTATATTCATTTCAGAATACATTATTTTTTTCTTAACAAAGAATTGTTAATAATAAACTGATATTGATATAGATATTAATAAATAAATTATAATAATAATAAGAAATAGTTAAAACTATAATACATATATCCTATTATAAAAATAAACTTAAATTATAATAAAGATAATATTTATAATAAAAAATTATAAGAAATTATAAGAAATAAGCCGAGATTGATAATATTAATTATAAAAAGAGTAATAAAATATAAAATTTTAATGTGAAGAGTAATAAGAAATAAGCTAATTATTTAACAAATATATTATAAGTATTGAAAATCTAATACGAAAGAGTTTAAAGGATATATTTGGACTTTAATATAATTAAAGGCTAATTTTAAAAACTAATTTAATTTAAGGTCTAATTTGATTATGGTAGTTTGTAGAATGCTATTTTAAAAATGCCTCTTTTTTTTTTTCCTGTTCTGAAATTCAACACAAATTTTTTATCACTGCACGAACATTCTCCTTATTCCCGTTTCCTCCCGACCTTTTCTTTCTCTCAATATCACCATCTCATGAAAAATACGAAGCTTCAAATTTCTGAGGAATTTATCTCCATAATGTGTGGCCATGTATGTACAGCAACTTCTACCTGTGTCATATGATTCTTGTAAAGTTTTATTCCACATCTTACTATATTATAATGCATAAGCCCCCTATACTAACTACCTTGGTATGGTAAATTTGAATTTACCAAACTACCCCCTCCAATGGTCTATTGTGATTCTTTGTTGCATCTTTTGAATTGTAATATTAACTAATGTATATGTCTCATTTATTTCATTACACGTATCAATTCATATGCATTATATATTACGTTATACACGCAACGCGTGTGCATCGTCTGCTAGTATATATAATATATCCACCTAATTTATTGTATTTGATATCTCTTACAGATTGGCCGAAAGATGATGATTAGCTGCGGAGGAGGTAAGGCGGTGCCGGCGCCGGCGATGATGAAGATGGGGAAGAATGGAAAATTCCAAAGGGTATAATAAATGGGACAAAACGTATCTTTGTTGAAAAAGCTTAGTGAGATGAATAATTTTTACTGTCAAGAATACAATACCCTTTTGGACTGAGGTGCGAAGAAATGTTCGGGTAAAATGGAAACAAAATTTTCAATTTTGATTGTTGGATGGGGGCAAGAATCCAAATTGTTTCAGTAGAGAAACTTGAATTCAAGATTGCAAGAATCAAGATTGTTTCATTGATGTTTCGGGTAGATAATTCAAGATAGGGCAAGCATCCAGAGCTTGACTACGCAAATGGGTCAGTTGGCCACCGCAATAAATCACATGGAGTCTCAAAGGTCGAACACCTTACCATCACAACCAGTAGTGAATCTGAGGGAGAATGCAAGTGTGATTAAACTAAGAAGTGGGAAAGAACTTGAGACACAAGAGGAGGAGAAAGAGATCGAACCTACGGGAAACGATTCCATACAAAAAGAGGAACAAAATAAGTGAAAATGAAGAATATGACATGGATCCTATAGATGACTTAGATCGTAAAGATCTAGGTACAAATTCTAATAAATTTTTATTATTCGGTTCAAATTGTAGTTTGATTGAACCATCATTTGATTGTTTTACATCAATTAGGTTATTTTGGATTTTGGTTTGAACATGAATTGCATGTTCAATTGTCCAATTATCAGGGAAAACAATTTATCACATTTAATAGCTTTTCGAGTTGTATATTGGATCTACTAAAATTAATTTTAATTAATATTATTTAATTAATTGGTTTATCCATTCTCCTACATTGAGGATTTAATGTATGAAGTGGTTTGTAATAAATACGATAACAAATACAAATGACTTCTGTTCCTGGAACATAATTATAACCATGAGTTTTAACATTTAATGTTAAAGCATCTAGGATATTAATATCGGATAATGATAATTGTAAATTCGGATAACCATCAAAATAAACAGGGCCATGGGCTAAACTAGATTGTATAATTCCAATCAAAGATTGTTTCCAGTTTAAATTTCTAGCATCTCCTAAAGCTGCTATAAAGCTTTCTGGTAATCCTTCTAAAATTAAAGATTTAAAAGCAATTTGCACTAAACCAATATGAAGAAATTTATGAGTTTTAATATAAGGTAGAATATCCTTCTCACTAAGTAATTTTAGAATCATTTCATCATTATTTAATGATACTGATTCTTCAGTAGTTTTAACAATTTGTTTAATTCCTAATCTTTCAAAAGCTCCTAATTTATATATAAGTTAAGGCTCAATTTTAGGAATAATCCATCTATTTAATGATTCTAAATTCTGAGGTACATCATATTCTTGTACAATACTATTTTTAACAGTATTTTGTCTCTTAATAATGTTTAAATTCATTTGAATAAGGCTACTTGTGTTAACTCTCATCATCTTCTACTAAACTTCTTAACTAACTGGCTCTGATACCATTCGGGGGGACCATCTATGAATTCATCACAAACCCAGGGGCTTTACAGAATATAAAACCGTCTATCTTTTAACTATAACAGTATAAAACACCCTAATCGACAATTCTCGTCATAAGTGGGCAATAGTACAATAGTTCTCAAATGCCAGTTTTATTGTTCAGACCTAGAATGATGAATTCATAAGATTAATAAGGACCAATTTAAGACATAAGTAAGTAGATGAGATTTAAGCTAACACAAGTAAATATTTAGCCTATCATAATTAAATAAATAAAAACAAAAGGTTTTGAAAAATAATACTTACAAAATGAAAAGCAGCACAATGGATACACCAAATACAAACTGTTTATTGAACTTGATAATATGTTACAAAGAAGTAGAAATTTTCAGCCTGCTTCAAACAAGAAATAAGAAATCCTTATATAGACAAAGGATTCCAGACTTAAACTACGGACTTCAAATTAAAATAAAATAGTACAACAACTTTAATAATTAAACAGACAAAAGGAGACGCAATAATTTACAACAGTATACCCACTAATAAAAAATGGACGGTAAATATTCCGTCCTACAAACTTTATAAAAGTAGTAGACCCATTAGTCTTTTCGCACTATAATTTGTCGGCCATTTATCAATAAATTTTGGGTATTAGCAGCTGCTTTACATCATGGTGTCTAATCAGCATTATATTGCTTTGTTTTTTGTGGTGAAACTAGTATCCATCATGGTTGCTTTGAACGTAGCAAATATATTATCAAATGGAATAGTAGGATCTTGCAAATCTTGTAGATCCTCTGAAATTGCTTTGCCAGACATGTTATCATCATCAAATCTATTTGACAGATATTTTTTCATTTCTTCGAGATATGTCTCAATCATTTTGTCCTTTGTCATTGGTTCAGACTTCATTCGAAATTTTCGAGCAATTTGTTCAAATGGTGAAGTTTGATAAAAAGAATTTTTCAAACAAGATTCAGTTTGGTATATTTTCAATTGTGTCAGCAATTAATTCCAAAGTTTCGAGACCAAACATTTGTTTTGTTTCTGGGTCTTCTTTCATTAATTTGTCCTAGAATTTGGAATAAAAATTTCTTTTGAGGCAAGGAATTGAGTATCAGTATAAGATACTAATGACGACCATTTCCAGATCCATGGAATAGAAAATTCAACGAAGAAATAGAAAGATGATATTCCTGTAATACCACAATTTTGTTTTTGTAATTGAATTAATTTTGGAGAAATTCAATTCATTAATTAAAATAAGTTTTAAAAATATCTGGAAGCATATTTTGTGTAGTGCCATATTTGCCCCAGCAATTTATAAACCAATTTGGAATTTCATGTTTATAAATTTTATAAAAATAAATAATATCTTATGAAATTAAACACAATTTTATCAAATACAATCCTAATTACATTTTGAACTACAATCTTACAAGTATCTATACCATAAATTTAAATAAAAAATTAATAAAAGCCATAAATTTGAAGTAACAAAAAAGTATTTATTACCAAAATACTTATCGTTTGCCAAAACTAGTATATATATATATATATTACCAAAATATTTATCGTTTGCCAAAACTAGTATATATATATATCTATACCTATATATAAAATAAGAGGTACCTAAACCTACATTTGGTCTCTTGGTATGCCAACAAATTTACTAAAATGCCCCTAAATAGAAAAGACAAATAAACAACTAAACTCAAAAAATAATTTAACAAATATATTAAATCCCAAAATAGAAAAAGACTTTACAATTATCACATTCTTTTATAAAAAAAATTGACCGTCCATGCACGCAACACGTGCAGAATAACACTAGTTTAAATAAAGGACGAGAGACAACATTACGAAGAATGGTAAATTTCGGGGTACGATAGTAATTTTCGGGTTAATTTCAACCATACGATGCGTAATATATATATATATATATATATATATTACTTATTACTATATTATAATGTCTAAGCCCCCTATACTAACTACCTTGGTATGACAAAATTGAAGTTACCAAACTACCCCCTTCAATGGTTTGTTGTGGTTCTTTGATGTATCTTTTGAATCATACTATCTTATAATGCCTAAGCCCCCTATACTAACTACCTTGGTATGGCAAATTTGAAGTTACTAAACTACCCCTTCAATGGTTTGATGTGGTTCTTTGATGTATCTTTTGAATTGTAATATTAATCAATGTATATATCTCATTTATCTTATTACACGTATCAATACGTATGCATTATATATTACGTTACACACACAACGCATGTGCGTCGTCTGCTAGTATATGTTATTAGCGAGTCCAAATGGAAAATTTGAAATTTAGGAAGATTTTGATATAATTTTTATATTTTTAAATTTTTATTTTTATGATCTTTATTTTTATTAGATTAGATTTTTGAAGTTTAATTTACAAAACAATTAAGAAAAATAAAAATAAATTAGATATTTGACGAAGTATATTATAACCGGGCCGACTCCCACTTTAACAGTGTCAACATAACTGATTTTTTCAATCAGAGGGTTCGACCATCGCCATTCTCCGTCTTCTCTCCTCCGGAAGTTCGCTCCGCCTCTTCTTCGCGGTGCAAGTCGTGTGTTCTCGAGCAGGTATTCATCATCAACTTCAATTTCACCTGGATTCATTGTTTTATTTTTCAACTGTTTGGTTCTTTGCCAAAACATAGATTATAGAACCATGCCTCTGTATGTCATGCATTTTGGAGACTTAACTCATACTTGAAGAGTGAAAAAAGAAAGTGCAGACGGAGAGATGGTTTTTGAACGGGTATTAGTAAAATTAAGTTAAACAAGGAGAAAATGCTTTCATGATGTTCATCACTAGTGCTCCACACATCATAGAAGAGGGCTATAGTTGCTGATCATTTGTTTTATTGAGTCCTTCAGGATCTTAATGACCCAGTAATTAGCATCAACTATCAGTAGAAATGAATCAGCTCACGAATACTTTCTCATTACTGGAACTGGATGTCGATGATGCTGGGGACCATTTAAAAATTGCCGCTGCTGATGTTAATTGTGAAAGGAGAGGTTTGTGCTATTCATTTTCTTTTTCTTTATTCTTCGTTCTCAAGGTTTCTGGATAATTTGGGGCTAGTTTTTAAGCTAATGTAAATCTTTACTAACTGCTTTTCCTGTCATTATAATCGAAACATTTACTTTAGGCTGCACTATCATGGTTAATTATAGCATTTTATTTATTCTATTCTATTTATTTTAACTGTTACAAAAGAACACGTGATGCAGACAGTGGTAAAATGGAAGATGAAAGTTTAAGAGATGAAAACTTGAATGCAAACGGAGATCAACAAACATTAGAATCAATTTCAGTACAGTATAAGATGCCCCTTGTGTGGATTGACTTGGAAATGACTGGTAAGCTTCTGGTTACTGAATTAGTATTTCACACGTGATATGGATTTATCAACTCTGCTGTTACCAGAATGATGCCAACATAATTTTCTTGATCAATGCCATGTGTTTTCTTCCATATATTTGAATTGATATTTAGAAAATGTGGTCATCTTGTTCTTCCCTTGTTTGGATGTGAGAATAGCCTTCCCCTCTTTCAAGGTTTTCTAAACATTTATCATTCGGGATGAACATGTCCATGTATATGTTTTATTTTCTATCTACCTTGGTGTTGTAGTGAAAAGAAAACGATTTTGTGTCTGTTAATTCTGAGATAATTATTGTCAAAACGATGAGAAAAGATCAGAATAACCTTGTAGAATAATATGTCCATGACAGTGAGGTTGTAGGGTCATTTTTGGTCCTCACATACTGATATACTTTACGTGGTCTAGTATGCTACCTGGGATTTTGTTGGTAGTGGTTATATTTTGGATCTGCTCATTCCTGCAAGCCAATATCATTTCAAAAGGTTATCATTCATTTGAATAAGTTCCTAGGTTCTCGATACCAGCTCTATTTAGTCTATTTAGTCAATGCTAAGTCCTAGCCTATACAAGCTATGTCATATACGTCTGTCAAGCTCTAAATTTATTTCCTTATGGATGTCTGTGTGAGAAGTCTAACCTAATCTGTAACCCTTCTGAAATTGGGTTTTATGCACATTAGTTTTGCTCAGAAGACCAGACCTTTGGGTTATTCACTGGGTGTTTGCCTAAGTTTATAGCTCTTGGAATATTTTATAAAATGTAATATAGCTTATTAGATGTATTAGATTTTTTGGTTCTTTCTAAAAGAAGATTTGATCAACTTAGAAATAAGATATTGGGACCTTTATGAGCTCTTTTTAGAAGCAAATGTATTTTCAAGTTCAGGAAATTAGGTTAGGATTATTAGGCTGCCATATAAAATTACACTATGTATGTTTGTACATTAAGTTATTGTTGTTTGATGCTTTTGCTTGCTTACACGCATTGAGTGTTTCGAGTGGGTAATCGGGAGAACAGGACTAGTCGGAGCCAAGGAGAGAGCAACGGAGGTGGGGAGTCGTTTTACACCTAGATAATTTGCGTTTAGTTTTGACATATGTGTAAGAGAATGTTTATGTTAAAGGGTTTATTTATTTAGATTTCAGCCTATTCCTTTTTGAACCTTATGTCGCTTCCGACTCGTAGTTGAGAGAGTTCAGTTTTTAGTAAAAGTTAATTATATTTCGGTTAATTTTTCCGCTTGCTGTTCCTCCTAGGTGTTCAGGCTTCTACTATTCATCCGATCAAGAGCGCTATTCCACCATATCTGGTCTGTTTAAACTTGAAATGATACTTAACAATTTTTTGAAGATATTGGTAATGAGAACACACATGTAATCATTGTTTTCGGTGACAAATAAAATTATAAATAAGATAATACCCTTGTGATCAGTAATGGTCGCGACATAAGACTCTTCTCTTGCGTTCTCTATTCAACATAGATGGAGCGCGACCCGACTTGATTATTTTATGGTTCATGTAGTCTACCCAAATCCATTGAGATTAAATACTTAGTTGTTGTTGTTGAAATATGATATCCTTTTCTGCATAAGAGTACAAAGACTGGTTCATTATTTTCTCTCTTTTATATGCATAAATTCTTGCAAATCCTTTCTATACATGCTTGTTCTGGTCACTGATTCCTGAAAATGTAGCATCTTTGGTAGCACATTATTGGCTTGATAATATGGCTCAATCATAGACAAAATAAGAGCACTTTGATAGAGTTTAATTGGAATATCGCAATAATAGATCATTATCAATTGTTCAAAATTTTAAAAATGAAGAGAAAAGTTACCGTGTAATATAGCATTGTCACAAAATTGTATATATATGATCTGAAGTTAACTCATATTTTTTCGATTTTGGTGTTAACAATTTAAACCTAAATGTCCTCATGGCACTGAATTGAAAATTATTCAGTCATGGGCCAGATGAATTTGTTGAGCTTTAATCACTATTTAGTTTTTTGTGTTACTTTCTACCTCTGTTTTTTTCTCAGCTTTGATAGAATGGAATAGAACAACAGATGATGAATCAGTCTTTTTCATCATACACTTAATTGAGTTAGTATCTAACTGAAATCAAGCATGTGGCACGACCATTTTTAAAGCCTCAAAGAAACATGATCCATAATCACTATGCAAGATTCATTGTCTTTTCGCTTTATGTAGGTTTGAATATTGAAGATGATAGAATTCTAGAAATTGCTTGTGTGATCACTGACGGAAATTTAACTAAGTCAATTGAGGTAAGGTTTGACATCCATTTACTCGAGTCATTTTTTTGCATTTGAAGCTCATTTTTATCGTTCCACTACAGGTCTATATTGATGTGGCCAACTTTTGTCCACTTGTGTAGCTAATGTATTTATCATCCTTTTTTTCCAATAGGGTCCCGATTTGGTTATCCATCAATCAAAGGAGTGTCTGGATAAAATGGGAGAATGGTGCCAACTACATCATTCAGAAAGTGGTATGTATTGGCACGAATCTTTACCTTGTGGTATTTAAATTATATCATTCAAATTCATCATGAGTGTTGAGAATTTGAAATTCATGTTCAAATTTAAGACATTATGTTCATCTCTGTATTCAAGAGTTGTCATTTCAAATTTATTGATTTCAAATCAGTTAATTCAAAATATCCTTATCAAATTCAAGTCCAATCGATCCAAGCATAGACTGAAAGGAAAAAACAAAGGGAATGGAAGAAAATGCTTCTCTTTATTGAGTTTTCTTGAATGACAATGTACAAGATATGATGCAAAGCTAGTGAGGCCTTGAACAACGGCATGTGGAAACATGGCACCATGGTTCATGAGAGTCGCATATAAAAACAGGCTTTGTACCCCAAGAAAAAGGTTAAATACAGATATTAACTTTAAAGGATCTAATGTAGTTGCGATTCAAAGTATACTATTGTGAATCAAAACAAGGTGCACAAGTAATCAGCCTTCGGATCCACAAGGGCTTCACAAACATGAATAGAAATAATACCAAATGCCGACTCAAATGAAATAAAAGAATATGGCTCAAAACATAAACCAAAAACAGGATTAGTAACTTTACTTCTACCCATTAGCTTAAGAACACCGGGAATGAAATTCCTCCATAAGTACTGAAATTGATGTCTTAGGACAAAAACAAGAGATCTCTTCACATGGCAAGAAACACACAAAATTTCAAGGAAAATATGTACGAAAAACTGAATGTAAAGTACATGACTTATGCATGAGCCACCTTACTTCTTAATGGGTTCAAAATAAAGCTCATTGAGCCTTTTAAATCGGCCACCTTCTAATAATCCAAAAATAGCTAACAATAACCTTATTCTAAAGCTCACTAATGCTAAACAAGTGTTGCAATTACCCCAAATGTTTAAAAAAGCTTAGTCAGAATAAATAATCCAAGTTTCGCTCCATTTCGGCAATACGGCTGAACTTCATAGCATCATCTGGAGATTTATCTTCCTATCATAGCTTAAGTCCATCTCTTACCGCAATTCAATCTTGGAATTGTAATGTGATTAACTTGTTCCTATCTGTCACACGTTTTCAAATGAATTTAAAACAATAAGAAGTGCTTTCTTAGTCTGATTATATTTCTTGAATGTGTACTTCCTTGATGGTTTGCAATTTTTGGGTGCATAGTTATTAAAATCCCGCAAGGCCGCGCCTTAGCCCAAGGCTCAGGCCTTGCGCTCCTTGTTTTGGAAAGGCGTGCGCCTTTGCGCGCTACTCATAACCAAAGCACGCGCTTTAGTGCGTCTTTGCTAAAGACTGAGAATATAGTCGGCTGTTAGTATCTACTAGTGATTAAGGTTTAATTGGGCCATTATATTTATGTATAGGTTTATTAAAATAGCCTAAGCTAGAGAATGTTATGGTTTATTTGTTACGTACATTGCCTTTTGTTAGCCAAGCTAGAGGAAGAGAATGATGTTGAGCGCTATAAATTTGGTGATAATACAGATGATGAAGATGTCATTGATCTTCAAGTTGAAGATATGAGTATAAATGGATTAGTTTTTTTATTTTCAAACTTTGGGTAGCGTAATGTGTAAGAATTTTTAAATTTTAATATTTGTTGAACGATATTTTTGCATTATGATATTTAATATTTTATTTAATTGTTGTCATTTGAGCTTACTTTAATATATAGCTTTGTTACCTTTAAGTTTGTTTATAATTGTTGCAATTTATGGACATTTTTGATATATTAAGAATTAAGAATATATAAGTAAGCGCGCTTTACTTTAAGTAAAGCGCGTGTTTTGCGTCGGTGCTATACGCTATAGCCCCAGGACACCTTTGCGTTTCAGTGCACTTTGCGCCTTTAATTACTATGTTTGGGTGCATAGAAACAAACACTCCATCACTATGGAATTTTTGGAATCCTAGGCACAATAAGTATCTTTAGCAGAGGTAGGGCCTGGAGTTTGGCCATGACATAACCACCTCCTTCTGCCCATTATAATTTGTAATGCTGATTGGAACCATTCTCTTGAATTGGTTCCGTTGAGCTATGCAAGGAGGTTATCTCAAAGACAGGAGATAAGTTTGTGTTTGAGAGTGACAATGTCACACCCTTTAGGAACAGAACTACAAACAAGGAAAATAATCCCTAGAATCTGAAAAATGCAACTGAAGCTACATTATATATTGAATGATAAAGTTTAACTGCAGTTAATTTACATTAAACGAGGAGAGTATTTCCAATTTTGTAACAGAAGTTAACATCAACTGCTTCTGGTTTTAGAAGACTCTATTCCTTCCATTAAGCTCTATTTATCACTTGTTGGCTTTCTAGTGAACTTGATTTCTATGACTAGTTTTAGTTGCAAAATAATGTAGTTTAGCACTATTATACCTGTTTTAAAGTCATTTCATAAAGTAAGCAAAAACCTTTGATTTAAAACAGAAAGTGAGGTTGAGTTTTGAGTTTCTTGTGCCATCAAGAAACTGATGTAGAGTTTCATGGTACTTAGGCTTGACGGAGAAGGTCCTTCAGAGTTCAATCACTGAACAAGATGCTGAAAAGCAGGTATTTATTCCGTTATTCCTGTACAAAACTTCATATTAGTGTCATTATAAAAGCATATCTTTCATATTGCTAACTGTTTAAAGAAGGCATTGTCTTATGGTACAGCAGGTATTTCCGTTATTCCTATACAAAGCTTCATGCTAATGCCATTACAAAAATATAGGTTTCATATTGCTAATTGTTTAAAGAAGGAATTGTCTTATGGTTCTATGTTGCATCCTCTCATAGGGATTTTTGTCTATCTTTATGTCTCTTACGGTTTAATGGGAATGAATGTTCCTGGCAGTCCCTTCAACCCATACAGGATTAGATAAAGGAATTAAACTAACTATTCCATGCCACACCTTTTCTACATATATGGGGTGTGAATATTTGTTAGGTTGATGTCTAGGCGTATGAGGACTTAAATGTTTGTATCCAGCATTCGGATCTATGGGCGCAATAGTGTCCTCTTAGCATCTTGTGTAGATACTAGAAAATGTGAAGATTGATGGATACTTCTGCATTTATGCCTTTCCCAATCCACAGGCATGAGAAATGCATTGGAAATTCGTTGTGAAGATTTATTTCATGCAAGTTTATCTTTGTTGGTGACTAAATTATTATTTTTTCATTTTCTTCATATCATCAATTAAAATTATTTTCTTTATCTATGTTTTTTCTTCATTACGTCATTCCAAAAATTAATATTAAACAAATTCACTATATTGTAACTCCATTCATTACCAACAATATACATACTCAAAACTGACCACATTTCTATGAAGTTGCTGGTCATGAGACTTCAACGTCTGAAATATTAGGCTGCCAATTTGTGCTACATCAGTTTGATCCTTTTATTTGGTATGAACAGGTACTAATATCGAGTTTCTCATCTTTTTGCTGGCAAAAATAAATATACCCGGCAATTGAGAAATTTTAGTTCTCCCCATTGGTAGCTCAAGGTTAAAAACGCTACAGTAACTTCATTCCAATATGACCTAGTCTCGAAATTGGTATGATTTTTTATTCATTTGCTCAAACCCTATCTAAGAGATGGATCCATTGGAAGCTACTAAAGGGTGGGTCATCTGGAAAGTCCATTTATCCTTAGTCTCACAATCGGGTCTGCTTTACTCTAACAAGAAAATGCGTAATTTAAGATGACAAGATAACTAGATTCGTACATTATCTTGTATGCAATTGTGTTTAAATAGATGGAGTATTTAATCATTTTGGCAAACGATCCTCATGGTACAATGCCACTGTTCTTATGATACAATATCACGAGCCTATTCAGCCAATCAGAAGTACAGATGTGAGAGGCATGCCTCTCTTTGCAAACTAGTTTACGTCATTTTACAACACCCTAGTTTGCGTGTAAGTTGACAAACACTTTGAATGGTAACTCTCTAGATTATGCACAATCAACTGTATTTTACAGAGAAAATTGTTTCGGAAGACGAAATATTTTGTTTTAGCTTCTCAGCTTCTCTATTATTCGCAAAGCCACTTTTGTAGGCTTTCATTAGTAGTTGATAGATTTTACAAGCCAATTTAGAAACTGTTTTCTTAAGATAATCGACAATAAGAACACTATCCAAGAATACCTAGTTTAAGCATGTGATATTAACAAGTGAATTATCGGATTCCTGCCTTAATATATAAATTTGAAGCATTAAACGCTCAAAGTACAAGATTCTTCCACGAGATGTGGATGAGTGCTACTTGTTTAAATTGTAACTCCTACTTAATGAGTTATACACTGTTGCTGTCAGACTGCGCCTTTGTTGATCATAAACAGACTTGGAAGGGTCAACTTTGGTTAACAATGAGTGTTCTAAGCACGACTTTAGTTAAAGCTTCGGTGTATTTCTCAATTGTATGTTCTCTTGCATCAATGCAGGTTGTGGAGTTTGTCAAGAGACATGTGGGTACATATACACCTCTTATTGCTGGGAATTCAATTTATACAGATCTTCTATTTTTAAAGGTAGGGAAAGCTAATTGGAAAGGTATAAATTTGTTTAAAGAAGTATTTATGTAGGATAAAATGTTTACCGTTGTACCAAAAGTTGTAGCTGGTGTTAACTGTACAACTCAAATCTTTTAAACCGTACAATAACCCCCCAAGCGTCATGTTTCGGTGACTCTCCTATTATTGTACCCCAACAATATCATCTCAATAACTGCAGTACCTTGCAACTAATGGAAATCAAACACATGACCTTGATCATGATACCAATTGTATCAAATGAAAAAATAACATTTTTGTAAAATTGAAAATAAGGAGTCGCATTCATAGAATAAAAAATGACATCATCTTTAAATTACTTGAATTCAATTTTGAGAGTAGAGTCCTTAAGAAATATAAAATAAAATTCTTCGTGAATGCGAAATCTGAGTGAGTCTTTTATCATCAAACCCTTTGTTGTTTCTTGAACTGCTAATTAAGTATCTGAATTCCACTTTATACCCCAACGGAGAGGGCTTGGTTGAGTTAGTATCTGGGCATGGATGGAATTAATTATGCAACGGATCTTTTCTACTTGTCTTCTCACTCCTTATTAAATTTTCCTGTTACAGAAATACATGCCAGATTTGGCTGGACTTTTTTCTCACATCCTTGTGGATGTCAGCAGTGTCAAGGCGCTGTGTGTCCGTTGGTACCCACGAGGTAACAAAATTTGCTAATTAGCTATTCAATTCATGCTGGAATTCTGCTTGTTCCCCCATGTTTGACCATTTTTGTATCTTCAATATCAGACACATCATTAACCAACCTCTCTTCCCCTTTGGGTAGTACAGATACAGATCAATTTTTTGTTAAAAGAACGTTCTTTTCTCATTTGTTCTTACAATTATCTGCTTATCAAGATTTATTTAACCGACTTGGTAAATACCTTAATAGTCGATATGTGGTTTTACCAGATAACAGAAGGTCTCCTCAGAAGGAAAACAAACACCGAGCAATGGATGACATTAAGGAAAGCATAGCAGAACTCAAATTCTACAAGGATCACATATTTAAACATAAGTCTAATAAATGATTGGGTTTACGGAGCTATTTTAGTTATTTAAGTCAAGTTGCTGCTGCTGGTGGTGCCGCAGGATCCATCTAAAAAGATGCGGTTTCGACTAATAGTTTGGGTGTGACGATGGTTGATGAAATGAAGTTTAGTGAGAATAATATGTTTATTTCGTGTGGAAACATCAAGCATAGCCGTGAGGACAACTATGTAATTGTTGATTGTTCAGTTTCTTTATTAAATTTCCTGGTATCCTTAGCGAGCATTTTCTTGATAATCAAATGATTGCATGCCCTCTTAGTTTTGATTTGAAGTTCTCTCGATTCATTTCAAGCGGTTTTATTTTAAATTTTTGAGTACGATCATTATTTGGTTATACCAATATAATTGTAGTCTTTTGGTGGTATTTTAAAGTATATATAGACAAAATACACCTCAGCTTTTATAAAAATTATAACAAGAAATCTATAGTGATAAATTGCTTAAATTTATTTATTTTTATCGGACAATTTTCATATAATATTCATAGATTATCAATATTATCTATTTTAAATTTAATCTTACCGATATATGTATTTATTTCAAGTTAATTAGCTAATTAATTAATAAATCATTGAACTGGATGGGTTATTTCGGCTTAATTTCCCTACCCACGAAATCCTAGGGACAAATCAATTTTGGTTCTGAAGAAAAAAAACTCTTTTTATAGATATTTTTATACTGAAAAGCATAATTCATAATCACAACAATGTTTCAATTTGATTATACAGTTTAAAAAATTTGTGTGAAATTAGCTTATTGATTAAATTGTATCAAATGATTCTATTGGTTTGGTTTTATTTACATCAATGCAGTTGAAAGAGGTAGTGTACTATGCATGAAAGATTAAACTGCAGTTTTTTGGAGTGTGACATGAATATTGCCTTCATGTACTAGTAAAATTAGTTGTCGCTTGGATGGGAAGGAACAAGATTTTGCAAAACATAGTAATGTAATGGCGCATTCAAAGACTATGGGAATTGTGAAATTTATACCTGCAAATGTGTCCTGTTTTGATCGATGAGAACTGAGATATTCACAATTTACCCTGTTGGGTTGTGCAACTAATTGCTAGTTGGGGATTTGCATGGAGATCTTGATAAAGCCAGATATGCTCTTTGATGATGGCTGGTATCTTAAGTTCTGATGGCAGAGATTTATGGGTTGGTGGACAGACGGTATTCAATTCTCTTCACGATTCGTTGTGAGGAACATCAAAGTTGTCCTTCTCACTTGGCAATATATGTTACAAATTTAAGTAGTTTTCCGAGACTTTAGAATACTATATTACTGGACCTTTTATATATTGATGACCAGGTATGTAAGACCCACCGTACCGTATTATCGAAAATCATGTTTAACTTCTCAACAATTATGTGATTCATCTTATGCCAATCATATGGTTGAGAATAAACACGAGGAATATTATCTTTGATAACAACTCGATATCATACTTAACATTTTGTAAATGTGATGTCCCGATATTTGATAATGAGAATTAAGAGTAATTTGTACATTAATTTGTTAATTAGTTAGAAATTAATTAATGAGAATATAATATAATTAATGTGAGTGAAACTTGACCTTGTACATATCAATTGATAGTCGGGTCAGAATATGGTGAATGACAAATATATTTTTGGAATATTTGGATTAACATCGAAATTTTATTAAAATGATTCAATAAATATAAAATTTGTATTTTAATTTTTGTGATTCAAATAAGGACACGAAGTCAGGTGTGGATTGTATATGTAATATACATGCACCAGTACACCGGTGACACCCCGATGTTCATAATTTGTCGGGAATTGATATATATCGGTGTAGGACGTAAAACACATAGCAAAATATGTAAAAAAACACACTGAATCGTGCACACCTACTAAAACGTGCGAAAACACGCACAACCTCGCTATTCACCGACCACCGTGTACTTATCCGCTCCGTTAGCCGCCTTCCGACCACCTCTAGACGAGACCCGACCTACCACCGTGTTCACAACTCAGAGGCGCATCTTTCCATTCCAAATAATCGAATTTTGGTGTTCGAAAAGTGTTTCAATTTGGTCTAAAACGAACGAAGTCGCGAGAGTTAGGGTGTAATTTCTATTGCGGTTGATACAGTCCATGGTACTGTGACAACATTTGAGCTATTATGAATAGCCAATATATCATCAGTATCCAAACATATATTGAGAAAATACTATCTAATGAGAGAGATGGTAGACGTGACATTATTATCGAGAGAATCGCTTCAACAGAAAAATATAGTGATCCACTAACAAAGCCTTTACAACGATTGGTGCCTGTTAGACATCTTGGGAAGATGGTCTTAAGACACACGAGTAGTTGGCTTTGGGAAAGTGAAAGATATTGTTGTCATACATGATTAAGTAAATCAATAGTTGATTGATTGTACTTGTAATCTTATTATGACAAATCTTTGTTTCAATATTAATATATATGACACTTCTTCATCTGTTTACCCATGCATCTTGATGCATTGATGAAGTCCTTGAGATTGCTATAGTCCGTAGAATGTGGTTAGGCATATGATAGTGACCATGAAATACATTCTCGACTGTGATTTCTAAAAGTTCCTGGTCGAAGAGCCTTCGAGAATGGGATATCGATATATGCTCGTTAGGGACTGGTATTCATGATGTGTCTAGTGTAGTGCTCCGCGTTTCATCGGTGCTGGCTTGGAGAAGTCAGCACACATGAATAGGTACTCATTAGGAATGAGTTCACTGAACGACCCTACTCGGAATTCTACAAGTGGTTACATTTGTCGAGTATAGAATTCCTAGTCATAGTTGTGCACCATTACTCCTCATGACCCGAGGCGTCATTGAGGTCTTGATAGATAGCTGTGTACTTTGATTTAATGATTGACCACATGCGTGTAATAAAGTTGTTATTTTGGGTATTCAGTGATGCTGTCAGAGACCTATGACTGTCGTTGGAGATTCACCACTGGACTTGATGAACCAGGATGTCCTATGTGTTTTTCTGTATATGATTCAAGGAATCTCTGGTCAGAGTGAGTAGTGCTTGTGAAAAAAAGAGTTTTCATGTACGCACACAATGAATCATATAACGTGAAACAAATACATAGTTATTGAAATCATAAGGGTCTCGATCAACCAATGCCCTTGATTCAATCGGGACATATTGAGTGAAAGGAATGTACTGCACGCTAACTATGGCTGACAGGTACTCGTACGTTACTAGTCATTTGTATCCTGAAGCACAGACGCTAGGCGCTACCCACGATCGGTAGTTTGTTACTGGAATTATATTTCGGCCATTGTCTACTAAAGGGGTTTAATTGACAATGGGGCATTCAGGGTAAGCCCAAGAAGTTGTTTGACTTCTAAATTCACAAATGTTGTGATCCTACTGCTATGATACACTTGAGCCTCGTTGGTCACAATCAACCGGCCGCCGATCTATCGATGAGAATTGAGACTTAAAGGTTAAGTGCTCAAATTGAGTGATTTAGTATAGACGAATTTAATTTTTGAAAGCTCCTCATTCTAGTGGAGTTTCTATATTTGAAAATGTTTCATCTATAGAAAGTTCTAAAATTAAATCATTTGATATATTTATGTCTCATAATTATGTACAATGGTTGTACATCAAGTTGTTCAATTGGATTGACTTACTTGGATTATGATTTTATTGTTTTGTGTTGGCTTTTAGGCAAGTGGGAGATTGTTAGCATAAAATACCCAGCAAACCAAACGTTGGCCCGACGGGCTTTATGAGCCCTAATGTAAGGACCCCCAGCCCTTAACCCTTGATTAGTGTATTAACCACTATGTGTGGCACATGCTTCTATACAAATCAATCGGGAAACTCAGATGATGCTTACAAAATTCCTTTACTATTCAACGTTATAAGATCATCTCTACTAACAAATAGACTCATAGAGTTCGCCCATTACCATCCCATTTTTGCCACTTTTTACATTGTGGACTTTTATAAAAATTTGGGCAGAGTCTCCCCATAAATAGAGCTATCCCGAAATAAAAGCACAACACATAACATAATTCCCGGCCAGGGAAAACATAATACTCATCAGAATACAGCAATTCCAAGTAAATTCCCAGCCAGGGAAGACACCACACATATGACGACAAAAGTGGGTTTCAACACCCACATAATACACCAATGACTCTCATATCATTTTGCAATTCTACCTCTAATTGCAGGCAACATAAAATGAAAGAGAGAAAGGCTCATGCCTTTATATACAATCCATATACAAGTATAATCGTGCTCACATGCGAGCATCATGAATATGTATATAATCCTCAGGTGTATATAAGTACTCTATACGATACCGTGCTCCATCAAGCCCTGGTACCACGATCCTGAGAGTACATCCAATCAACAGCTCGAGCTCAGCTCCACAGCCATCGATATACCTGTTCACCTGCCCCAACAGAGACAGCCCCAACGGGGTGAGCATACCAATACACAAAATCCCATAATCACAGTAATGAAATTCATAATTTACAACAAAAGTAAATACTAATGAATTTAAATGATGCTCCCTGGATGGCAACGTCCTCATCCGGGATTCCGTGTACTGTCCCTGTTCTCACAATCATCAAACTCATCAAATCTCAAAAATCAGTAAATCAACACATTGATTTAACTCATCGCATGCCTAATTCTCGAGTATCAATAGATAGTTATTCCAAATTCATTATACATGCAAATATAGATATCTCAATATCTAATACTGATTTCACAACCTCGCTATCAATCACAGATAGCTCAAATGCCTAGCATATATTTTACCAATTTTCCATTATACTTAGACATCTCAATGTCTTATAATGAATACATGATCCCACGATCATTCTCAGGCATCTCAATGCCCTACAATGGTCATATACATCCGGTACCCCATATACCTTATGAGAGTTATACTACTCTAGTGTCACGCACGCTCGTGGCGGCGATATCAAGATTAGGTCGCTTCATAGCTCCTCAACACATATATATAACCTCATGCACAATTATTCAATGAAATCAAAATACATTATGCATTTCACAAATGCTCTAATATATAGTAATGCTCGTACGTCGCACGTACCTTAAATCTCCGAAGTCCGAGCCAAACCTTGCTCGAGTTCCAAGCCCCGAGGAACGATGTGGTAACACGATAAATAATTCACAATTATTTACGAACATGCAACCCATGCTCAAGCACACCCATAATCCTCAGAAAAATTGTCAACACACGACAATTAATCATTTAAAAGACCCGGGGCAGGGCATATGTGCAGGGAGGGAAAACGAATGAGACATATCGAAAATTGTTCAAGAACACCCTTCAATTTTTCGAACCCTATTCTCACAAATCGAACCCAAACTAAGCACCATAATACATCTAAAACATGTAATAATTGATCACTAACAAGAATCACCGCTCCCCTGCCAATACCCCTAAAATCGAGCCCTAACATCACGCAAGCAGTGCTGAAATTCGAACCATTAAGCAACAATTTTTGAACCATTAAAGTATGAAATATTTTCGACCCAAAATGCAGCACAAAACGCCCCAAAAACACCTGAAGAAAAGCCCCAAAAACATACCAAAAACCGAGCCCCAAATCGGACAGATTCCAACTTTCGAACCCTTGCGCTTTTCTGGCAAATCCGAACGCGATTCTCGACGAAACTTCAAATTGATGGTATGGGAAGGTGCGCCTGGACAAGACGAAGCCACCGGTGGGTCGGACGCGCCGAACGGCGGCGGGCGCACGCCTTGAAGCGGCGAGGGTCGAAGGAGATCGGGAAACAGCGCGCGAGGAGAGAGAGAGGGAATGTGGGGAAAATGGTTCCAATAATTAAAATCTCGGGTTCAACTGGTATTTATAGCAAAAATATCCCAAAATACTAATAGCCCCACAAATACATCATGATTCATTAAAAATCATCTGTTTCCAAAAATTCTCTCTCTAACTCCAAAACCCCCTACCGGTGCCCACACAAAGCACCGAGATTCCGAGTCACACTAAAAACCCAACTCATAGGTTTTTCACCGAAATGAGAATACAATCTCAACCTCGGGATCCAACGATCCCAACTACTCAAATAGACGAGCCCGGAAGGCCCAACACCTCGATTAAACTCCAAATCGCCACGTAAAACAACTTTAGGGGTTATTAACACTCCGGGATTAACATCTATAATCTCTGGTCATCACAATATCCCCCACTAAAAGAATTTCGTCCTCAAAATTAGCACCGGTGTATCACGTAACACCCGGGCTACACAACAACATGAAGCCATAACCTCGATCCTTGACCATATTAGGATCGTCTTAAATAAACGCGAGGATACTTACCTCACATCAAACTCTGAAACAGAGCGACCTACTAAAACCAGCTTATCACCCAAGAGGCAAAAACGTACTTCGATGCGGTTCATCCCAAAGGTCAGTCTCTCATGACTGCAACACAACCGATACTTACGACTGTAAATCGGATGGTCATCCTTAGTTCTAATACGGCTAGTAAGAACGCATCATGAATGACACCTCAACCGTGAGAACGTTGACCTCGTGTCAAACTATGGAGTGGAATAGACTTCCAGATCCATCATAACATCAAAGAGCGTCAGCACAACTCAACGCTACAGTCCAAAAGCAGTTAGTCAACTGAAACTGCAAGGATTCGAATCGCTCCCGATTCTATCGTAGATATCATCCAATGACATTTTTATTATGACTCACGATGTCTAATACACATCATTACGAGGAAAACACTAGTATACCACGATGTACACAAACCAAACCTGGTCTCCACTTTCAAACCTCCTCCATCACATGAGCAGTCACATCATTGCAACTCAATTTGGGCAACTCACGGCCACAGATTCACACAAAAGACATCTCACAAGATGTCCACCTCCGGATATTCCACGGATCACATCCTGATCATAAATAAACCATCGAGACTCCACAGAGTTCAAATTCTGAAATGACATGCAATAAACCCATGGCATCCTCAACGCTTGTGTCGACAGCTACACCCAACCATCCGAATTCCTGCCATCCCTTGATAATCCTAGGATTTAACAATCCAAACTTGGGTAGGCTATCGCATAACTCGAAGGAAAACACCAACAAGGAAACACCTCAACCCACACAAGATAATCCCTCCTCAAAGGGAGTCAACTAACTTCACGATTGTTTCTCATAATTTATCGTGCCATGGAGATTCCCAATCTCAAGGTGTTCAATATCTCTCATCAGAGATTTAATCATCCAAAAATAGTATAACTCTATGCTTGACAAAAGGAAATCAATAACTGGCATCCATATACTCACCGGTATACCTGCCTAGGCACGGACATCACATGCATACTCAATCCACTTGGCTCGGGTATCTACAACATACCCCTAAGCCCCTAACACAACTGTCAATTCTGAGTCATTCCCATGCAGTGGAGAATGATAATCGACGATCAACAACACGGCGTGATTCCCAAAATCAACACCACACGTACCAACTTACCGAATCCTTCAAAGATTCCCAAATAGGTATAATACTACCTCCTTCCCCACAAGGGAAGTGCTATCGAACTCGAGATCCACTAGTCTCGAACCACCGTTCGGAAAAACTGGATACAATAACACCCATTGCATCCCAAGTACACGGATTCCCCAGATCGAGTCAACGACGACTTGATGACTCTCTTGTTGGTACTCCAACATTATGAGCTGTCCCAGACAAGTCCCTCAAGACAAAGACGCATAACGTTCTCATGAGGTGTTACATGCCTCAAACATCATGCTACAAAGGGACAATCAAAAGCCTGCCAAAAGTCTTCATCGTATCATCATACGATTCACCAAACTCGGTTCCAACGTGTAGTATCATGGCTCCAACAAGCACACTATATCATCCCCCAATATCTGGCTAGCAAAGCGCTGTCTCCTTAGGCTCATATCAAGCCCACCAACAAACCATATGTTCCATCTCGGTATGCCATACCGTACAAACCGTTAGAGTAATGGGTCATCGCCCAACATATCTCTAAAATACCAAGCACAATGGGCAACCCGGTGTCCTTGCTCACTTATGATGCAATCATAATCCGTTAAGACTTATCTCACACCCTCAGGGTGGGTGTAACCATGTCTACCCTACATCACAACACAAGCGAGTAGTTTCCTCAATGGCTACTCTTACCACCAATCACTTGGCCCTAGCCAAAACCAACGAGCATACCCAAGGGTATCATTGCTCGACAAATATTTACCTCTATATCATGATGTGGTACATTTACCGGTACAATACATCCAATACTCCACCGAGCAAACCTGCTCGGCAAAAAGGTCTCGTCAACTAGTGACCCAGACTCTACCATGTGCTCACCATCGGCACTCAAACCATACAACCAAATACATAACATAAATGTATTAACCATCAAAATGACGCTACACGTCTACATAGAACATCCACTATGTCATTGTCATCCCATGACGGTACCTGTCAACATACGACTTTGAAATAATATTGTCGACTCGTGATGGTATATGTCGATACACACGTCTATAGTCTCATCGTCAAACACATGACAACATAAGTAAATTAACACATGATATCCACAATAGTGCTAAATGAACAGTAATATGCCATACCTCATCGCTAACAATATAGCGGCATACCTGTCTCCGTCATCCAACAGTGGTAACGC
>CAJQUN010001835.1:0-43079 GCA_907163345.1 Haberlea rhodopensis
AGAGGAAAGCTGCTTCAGGGGGTCTTCAGGGTCTGCGGCTGTAGAAGCACAGCCATTGATGCAAGTCCGGGTCCGTCCTGATCCGTCCGACCTTCGGCCGTGGGTGAGAAGGGAGGTGCGCCCGCTCGTGTCGAGAGGTGTCGTGAGCGGTGATGGAGGCTTACCGGGGATGAGTTAGACTTGTTGGGAGGGGCGAGTACAGTTCCTTAGCTGTGGTTCGTGACCTGGCTAACACGGAGGATGCCCTCTACATGAGCCAACTGAGCTGGGGGGACCTGATTACCCGGACTGGCAGCCGACTGACCGAGGCTATGCTCTTGATGGGGGAGTTTACATCAAGGGCTTCTTTCATTAGACGGCAATCTTTAAAAGATGCCAAGGTCTCCGAGACTATGCAAGACTCCCTTGCTGAGGCTAAATCTTTACACGAGAAGGAAGTTTCTGAGCTTAAACCTCAGATTGACAAGAAGACCTTTGCTGAGGCCGAGACTCGCTCTTTGATTGAGGCCCAGAAACGTCAATATGAGACTGACCTGCGGGAGCTGCGCAATGAGCTACCTTAGCTAAATGGTTAGCTAACTCTGCTGAGCAGGAGATGTCTAAGTCTCAGAAGGAGGCAGCCGAGGAGACAAAAGTCTGAGGAATTGGTTGGGGAGAAGCTCCTCACTTTCATTGAGGCTAGTTTCCAGGGATGTCTAAGCCATATTAAAGAACATGGCTGTGTTGTGCCTGACGTCTCTCTGGATTATCTTGATGTGGAAAAAGTAGCTGCCTCTCTCCCCCCTGACCTTTAGATATGTTCTTCCCCCCTCTGAGTCAATACTCCTCTCTGTACTCAGATTTGCTCTTTTCTTTAATGTCAGTTCTTATTTTGACGAAGCTTAATTAGATAGGACCTAGTAGTCGGATATGTTTAATAATTTACCATGCAATGGTACTGTAAACAGGTAGGACCAAGCACGCATCAACTCGGATATAATTAATAACTTACCACGTAATGGTAAACTTTAACATGTAGGACCAAGCACGCAATATCTCGGACATGTTTAATAACTTACCACGTAATGGTAAACTGTAAACAGGTAGGACCAAGCACGCAATAGCTCGAACATGTTTAATATCTTACCACGTAATGGTAAACTTTAAACAGATAGGACCAAGCACGCAATAGCTCGGACATGTTTAATAACTTTACCACGTAATGGTAAACTTTAAATAGGTAGGACCAAGACGCAATAGCTCGGACATTTTAATAATTTACAACGTAATGGTAAACGTTAAACAGGTAGGACCAAGCATGATGTAGCTCGGTCTGTTTAATAATTTACCACGTAATAGCAAACATTAAACAGGTAGATCAAGCATGATGTAGCTCGGCCTATTTAAGGTAGGACCAAGCATGATGTAGCTCGGCCTATTTTAAGTAAAACACTTGCTCCTGGAGTAACCAGGGCTGAGCTCGTCGTAAACGTGCTCCTGAGGTAGGGTGAAAACCCTTGCTCCTGGCGTAACCAGGGCTGAGCTCGTCGTAAACGTGATCCTGAGGTAGGGTGAAAACCCTTGCTCCTGGCGTAACAGGGCTGAGCTCGTCGTAAACGTGCTCATAAGGTCGGGTGAAAACCCATAAAGCCTGGCGTAACCGAGGCGAGGGAGCCGTCGTAACGTGCTCCTGAGGTCGGTGAAAACCCATGAAGCCTGGCGTAACCAAGGCGAGGTGAGCCGTCGTAATCTGATTCTTTCGGACCCAAACAACGCATAAGTGGTTGGGCAAAAGACCTCTTGTACAAGATTCCTTCGAAGTATGAATCTCCGACTCCTCTTCTTGAGTCTATAAGCTTTTTTTGGTATCAGTAGGGAGCTTAGCATTGGTAAGATAGTCTAAGAGATCTTGTCTCCAATTATTTTCTTCCACAGGTTCAGATGGAACATCCTGACTAGGAGTTAATTCAACTTGAAACACCACGTCTCTATTTTGCCAAGTGCGGAGAGCACTAGCCATTCTTGCCAAGCTGTCTGCCTTTTTATTATCTTCTCTTGTGATCTGTTTAAAAGTTACTTCTACAAATCCCTCCTTGATCTTTTCTATGGTACTTGCATAATGGATTAACTTCTCGTTTCTAACCTCATAGGCCCCATTCATTTGCTGGGCTACTACTAGCTGAGAGTCAGAGAAGACTTGTATATGCTTAGCTCCAACATTTCGAGCAGCCCTTAATCCAGTCAATACTGCCTCATACTCTGCTTCATTGTTGGAAGCTCGAAAATCCAATCGTACTGCCAAACATACCTCATCTCCGGTTGGAGAAAAACCCCTATCCCGCTTACAAGAAGAACCATCTACAAATGCTTTCCATAATTCTTTCTTTCGGGATGCACAGTTTCCGCAATAAAATCTGCTAAGGCTTGAGCTTTGATAGCCGTGCGTGGCTCGTACTGTATATCATACTCTCCTAGCTCAGTTGTCCATTTAACAAGTCGTCCAGAGACATCTGTGCGACTGAGTATTTTCCCCAAGGAGCTGTTTGTTAGCACACCGTTATAGGATGCGATAGGAAATATGGCCTGAGTCTCCTAGCTGTTATGATCAACATTAGAGCCAACTTCTCGATCTCTGAATATCTCAGCTCAGCATCTTTCAAGGCATGAGATAAGTAATATATAGGGTGATGTTCTGATTCCATCTCTTTAACTAGAACCGAGCTGATTACTTCCTCAGTTGCTGATAAGTAGACAAATAACCTCTCTGCCTGCAGAGGCTTAGCTAATATAGGAGTTCAGCTAAGTATTTTTTCAATTCTTCAAATGCTTCCCCACATTTTTCGTTCCATTCGAATTTATCAGCCTTCCGGAGTATCTTAAAAAAGGGGAGACTTCTATGAGCGGATCTAGAGATAAATCGTGATAAATCAACGATTTTTCCTGCAACGCGTTGCACCTCTTGAAGGTTCTTTGGAGGAAACATCTCACAGATAGTTCTCACCTTTTCTGATTAGCTTCAATATCCTACCCCTTTCTGTCACCATATAGCCTAGAAACTTACCACTTTTTACCCCAAACACACATTTCTGGGGGTTTAACTTTAATCCTAAGACCTAAGAGTGGAGAAAGTCTCAGTCAGATCGGCAATTAGATCGGTGCCACTTTTTGATTTTACCAGAATATCGTCTACATATACTTCCACATTTCGGCCTAGCTGTTTAGAAAACACCTTGTCCATCAAACGCTGGTAAAGTAGCTCCTGCATTCTTGAGCCCAAGGGCATAACAAATAGCAAAAAGTCTCGTCTGAGGTGACAAAACTAACTTTATCTTGATCTTCTTTAGCCAAAGGGATTTGATGATATCCCTGGTAAGCATCCATTAAGCACAAGTACTGATGTCCTGCTGTGGAATCGACCATCTGATCAATCCTTGGTAATGAGTAACAATCCTTCGGACATGCCTTATTAAGATCTCGGAAGTCTATACACATCCTCCACTTTCCCGAGTCTTTGGTACCAAAATCACATTTGCGAGCCATGTTGGAAATTGTATTTCTCGAATATGACCTGCCCGAAGGAGCTCCTCCACTTGCTCTCTTATGACCTTATCCTTTTCAGGTCCGAAGTGTCTTTTCTTCTGTTTTACCGGTTGGACTCCTGAAAGCACATTCAAATGATGTTCTAGGACGTCTGGTCTAATTCCCCTTAAATCACGAGCACTCCAGGCAAAGATATCCTCATTTTTGATTAAACATGAGATGAGATCTGCTTTTATATTATTTCCAAGTCCTTGGCTATTTTTTACTTTCTGATCATTAGAGACGAGCTCAACTATTTCTGGTTCTTCATCCAAGCTGTTTGGGATGCCTCTGTCAATAGGAACATTATACCCAGCTCTTTCAATACAACCGACCTCTCGACGAGCTCGCTTTATGTCTTCCTTCACTTCATCCACATAACATCGGCGAGCTGTTTTCTGATCTCCACCAAGAACCCCAACCTCTCTACCCACCGGGAATTTTAGTTTTCTGATGATAGGTAGAAGTTACTGCTGCCTGAAGTCCTTCATAGCAGGTCGACCTATGATCGTATTATATGATGAAAGTCCTTCTACCATAGTGAAATTAACCATTTTTGTTATGCGAGACATCCCATGTCCAAGAGATAATGGCAGGATGATCTGTCCAAGAGGTTGAATTGCGTGTCCGGTGAACCCATACAGAGGAGTTGTAATATGTTCAAACTTTGACCCCTCTATCTGCATCTTCTCTAAGGTATATTTGAACAAAACATTAACTGAGCTCCCGTTATCAATAAGATCCTTGCTACGTCATAATTAGCTATGGTTACAGTGACTACTAGGGCATCGTTGTGCGGTGTTTCAACTCCTTTCAGATCCTCAGGCCCAAAGCTTATGACAGGCTCATCCCTTGAAATTAGCTCTTCCGATACTTCGAAATTTTCCAATCTTCTACCATGACTTTTCCGAGCTCTTCCCGAATCTCTATCAGTGAGTCCCCCCGAGATCATATTAATAGTTCCTCGGGTGGGATTATTATCCACCTGTTCGACCATTCTCCTTTGATTATCTGTTTCTTTATGAGGAATATCCCTTTCACGGGACCTGGTTCGGCCCTTATATGGTGTTTTTCTCTTCTGTTACCTCGGTAACGGCTTCTACCATGACTTTTTGGATAAGGTTCTTGAGTCCTTGTTAGAGAGATTTTATTTCAGAATCTCATTTGATGATTCTTTCTACCCCATCTTCGAGCCTGACACTCATTAGTTATATGACCATACTCTCTATGGAATTCACAGTACTTATCAGAGGGAGGCATACGGGGTCCCTTATCCGACTTCCTTGGTCTTTGCAGTTTCTTTTTATCATCACATATTTTCATAGCTCTTTCCAAGCTCATGGAAAGAGGTACGCGTGAAGCAAATTGACTTCTAATTCGACTACTGTCGTCGGTCCTATCAGCCGGTCTTTTCTGCTTACTTCTAACTTCTCTTTCTTTTCTTGTGGCCGCAGATCAACCATTCTCTGTTTATGAGCATCTTCTAGATTGATGTACTTTTCAGCTCTTCCTAGAAGTCATCATACTTCGAGGGGGTTTCTTTACCAACGATTTAAAGAACTCCCCTGCCTTAAGACCTTGTGTAAAGGCGTTAATAAGGACACCTACCGTTGCAGTAGGGACCTCTAAGGCCGCCCCATTAAAGCGTGTACGAACTCCCTCAAGGACTCCTGTCATTCTGCTTGGTAGTGAACAGACTTAAAGAAGTTTTTGATACCTCTTGCTGCTGGCGAATTGGTTTAGAGAAGCCGAACTGAACTCTTCAAAGCAGCGTACAGTGTTTGGTTTAATTAAATTAAACCATTGTTGTGCCGATCTAACCAGGGTGGTAAGGAAAACACAGCATTTGATCCCATCAGAATACCTATGCAACAGAGTTAGCATTCTCAAATCTTCCAAGCTGCTCTTCCGGGTCCTGTGCTTCCATCATATTCTCTCCCGCTGCGGGTTGTCTGAAATTTGGCGGGAGTTCCTCTCCTAAAATAGTTTGGGAGAATGGACTTTCTCTCCTAGCCACTGGAGGTCGGCCACCTAGATGTTGACCCAATCGTCTTATCTCTCCCCATACAGCTTCCATTGGATCTATTAGCGGAGGCTCTAATTGTGTATCTGCCTCAGCACTTGCTACCCTATTGTTTTCAGGGACCTGCTTTGGTTGAACAGGCGAAGGCGCCTGATTTGTTTGTGGAGGGAGTGGAGCTTGGTTAGGTTCCGTTGGTGGTGGAACCTGGTGTTGGAAAAAAGTATTTCGCATGGTCCGATTGATGAATTGTGCCAGCTGCTCCATAGTCAGATCTCCCACATTCATAACAAGAAGGTGGTGCTTGATCTTCCTGCTGTGGAGGGATATCATGATTTTCCATATTAGGATTTTCACTTTCTCCCAGGTTCCTCTTGACTCCATGCCCACGTCCACGTCCACGTCCACGTCGTCCAGCCATATCAACGTCTTCAACTCAGAAAGTTCCCACAGACGGCGCCAGTTGATATCACCTAAATTGCGGTGACTTGCTGATATCAATAGAGAGGGGGTTCACCTCTCTTTCTTCTCCAATATTTAAATAACGGGAAGGGTGTCACTAAATATCTTCTGAGATGACCTGAAAATATGAAGCAACGGTAAGAAGGGGCCCAGAAGTTGTTCCGGTGGGACCCCTTCGACGCTCAAGTCAGGCGAGAGAATACGAAGAAATATATGCGGGTAAGTAAAGGTAATTATGAAATATCAATTGATACCCCCAAACCTGGTATTTATAGGCGGAGACCCATGAGTTACCATGCAGCAAGGACTCTTTCTATGTTTATCCGAATCTTACACAGATATGTTCAGATCTTATGAATACAATCAATCCCTGATATTGCTCCGCAGATCTAGGACTTATCTAGCTAAGGAGACTTAGTTTCCTTGTTGATCACACGTATCTAGCAGAGCATGAGAAGAGCTCGGCCAATGAGTTCGGGGCCCAAAAGAGGTCGCTCAACAAGTTAGTGGAAAGGCAAGAGGGGAGGTGGAACAGGTCGGCCAAACAGGTCGGTTCTTATAAAGAGCTCGGAAGAACAGGCGAGGTCTCTTGAAGAAGGTCAAACAGTACCGCGCGGAGTCAGGTCGGCTCATCAGGTGATGTTCATATTTAGGGGGTATCACTATGTAAAAAAATTAATGGGCTAAAAACTTAATATAAATTCAAATTTACAGCTGAAACATTCTTTGTAAAAATAACAAACTAAATATTTGTGGTGTTAAATTTGTAGCTAACCCCCCTCGCATAATAAAATTCATCTGCCAATAATGTTTTCATGGTGTACATGATTTTAAAGTTTAATGTCATGGTGGAAGTATATTGCAAATTCACAGTGTTCACAGTGATTATAATCTAATTCAAATTAAGTACTTGTAATTAAATAATCGTAATTTATTTTAAAAAATCTTTGATTAGGGTTCATTATACTAAAAGTAGATGAAAATTGGCACATAAGATGAATTGTAAAATCAATAATGGGGATGGGAAACTATTTTTGCTTCTCTCTCCATGAGTCACTTGGCTTCTTCGTGAAGCTATTGCCACAACCTGCGCACTCTTTATACCTTCTGCTAGTTCTCGTCGCTCACAATGAATCTTGTGTACTTCTGGGTGTTGCTTTTGTTGTTTTTATGGAGTTGTGGTGGGTAGATTTGGTCGTGGTATTTCTGTTGTCTTGGGTGGTGGTGACTATGGGGTGGTGGTGTTGATAAGGGTGGTGGAGAGGGGCGGGCGGTGATGGGGGTGGGCTCGGCTGCGGAGCTGGTGGTGGGTTCGATATCAAAGGCGGGTGGATGGAGGTTTTGGGTCCGTTGGTGGTTTGTCGGGAGCTCTTGGCTGCGGCACTGCTCTTGGGGATGGAGCCGGCGGTTGTCGCGGTCGACGCAGTGGATTCGATGTTTGGTGGGTCCGAGGGTCAGGGTTTGTTGTCATTGTAGGAGTGGCCTTTGAGGTGGTTCCGGGTGGCGGCTTAGTGGCGGTGAAGGGGCTGGTTGGGGAGGTGTTGGTGGGCGGGTGCTTGGCGGCAGGGGTGGCGGGTTGGCTTTCGATGGGGGTTGGGACCTTACCCCTTTGGAGGCGGCTGCATGGCTGCCCCGTCATGCGGCCTGATGTTTCAATGTGGGCATGTGCGGGATTGGGGGAATTTCTTGCATTATTTTGGATCCGATTAGCTAGTTGGGCGGGGCCTCCTTTTTTGGTGCTTTTCCTTACCTCTTTCCTTATGATGCATTTTGTGGTTGTGTCTTGTACATATGGTATGTATGTCGTAATCAGTGGTTGTGTTTTTTACTTTTCATTGTTAGTTTTTGGGTTTCGTGTCTATGCTGAGAAAACTGTTGGCGATGACGATTGGGTTCATCGGTTTCGTGCGCCATGCATGTTTATCGGGTTGAAGAGTATCAGTGAGGAATTTGAAAATGAGAGCTTGTACGTTTGGTGTTCTATTTCAGTTTATGCTCGCCATGTTCCCTTCTCAGTTCCTTCAGTTATGGAATACAGTTTACCTTACTTGCTCTTAATCTGGAATGCAAGGTTTGAAGGGATTTTGACGGACTCAGACTGTCCTAGCACTGGATTAGTCACTGCTGTGCAATTTTCGTAGCTTCGCGTTACTCGAACGTATTCTCACCACACATTTACTAGGTGTGTTTTCGTTGATGTCATCTGTTGGTCTTTGTATTTCCTGTTGTTTTTATGTTTTGGGCTGTTCGTTTGTACACAATCTTATCTTTTAATATAATTTTTTTATCTTTTTTTCTATTGATTCTTATTAATTCATTTTTTATAGTTTTTTTTTATGCGACTTAGATGCCAACCAGTTCGACTTTTGGGGGTAGAAATATTATAGAACAATGATTTTAATCTCTCTATAAAAACAAAATATCAAATAATTCATTGAATGTATCTGTGTGCCGGTGCGAAATCATGCTGCCCAGCATAATAGCCGGCCTTGCTGGCACGACCGTTTCCGAAACTGGGTAGGCCCTGTAAGGCCACTCAATTTTTTTTTAAAAAAAGAACTTAATTTTATTTGTAATTATTTTTAAAATATAAATTATTGAAATATAATAATAGTAGAATAAGAAATAGTTTGACACAATATACGTAAAATATTCAAATTTATTAACTATGAATTGAATAGCTACAAATTAAATTCACAAATAAAAAAAACATAATCACAAAATATTAACATAAAACTGTCAACTTTTTTTTATTTTCATCAGAAGATACATCATGTCATCTTACACCTTGTAATCGGCTATCGTCATCAAACCAATCTTTTAATAAAATAGACATCTCTACAGTAGTTGGTTTCATTCTACTTCTTTTTTTTTATCAAGAACTATTCCACCTGCACTAAAACAAGACACCGACGGAACCGTGAATTTGTAAACGTTAGTATATCACGTGCTATATTGAAAGCAATGACCAAAGTTTAGCAATATTTCCACAATGTCAAAACATCAAATGTTTCTAATTCTTGTCACTAAAATTAATTACTTTGTTTAAATATATTCGAAACTAAATAAATGAAGATGTAGTAGAAGAAATTGAATTAGAATCTTGTTTTCTTATTAACATTGTCAACACCGAACCTTTACTATCATCACCACTTTCTCTTATTTGAAATGATCAAGAATTTTATAATGAATCATATAAGAAAACAAACAAAATAAAATATTATTAATGCGTTCATTTTCTTGATTAACATTAACATTAACATTAACATAATTCATGTTAGTGTAATAAGATTCAATTATATTTTCTACACTTTATAATTTTAATCTAGGATCTATAATTGCGGCCAAACAATCCAAAAGAGGAATAGTTTTCAAATATTTTTAAATTTATACTTCATTGGTTCAACAATGTTTATAAATAAAAGATTTCTTCTATATGATGCATAAAATTCACTAATTTCATAAAGTTTATTTAAAAATATTGAAGAATTTGGATAGTAACACTCGAAAATAATTTAGTAGCATCATAAAAAGGTCACAATAAATTTAAAATATTAGAAACAATTTCTCAATAACTTTCATAAATATGGAATGTTCAGTCATACTTACATTAAAAAATTAAGTAATGGCATCTTTATAAGGTAAACATGCTTGCAACATTAATTATATAGATTCCACCTATTAGGAACATCATAAGGAAAGTCTTTTTGTTTTTTATCATGAGAAATGCATAAACTTTTGAAATATTGTTTTCTAGCAACTGAACCATTAATAAATTTAAGAGTATTTTTAATTTTTTTCTAAATGAGTCCGAGTGATTTCAAACTATACTGCACACACAAATTTAAAATATGACATGTACAACGAATATTAAAATGTCCTCCATTAAAAATTGGTCTCAATTAACCTTTTAAATGATCGATTGTGGCGGTATTTATTAGTTGCATTATAACGCCAATCAGTTTGTAAAACCTAAATTCTTTGTATTTAACACCCAGTTATTGTCAATCTAACGTCCTGTAACACACATATATTATGCATTGCCAATAAAAAGTTGTTCAAACATCACGAATTAGTGTTACTTTTGAAAAAAGATTTCCTAAATGCGAACTTATGGTGGCACGACCCGTTTCGTGCCGGGCCTCGTGCCGCCCGACACGTTTTTCCATCTCTAATTGAATGTTATGATTCTTGATAAGTGTATTTTATACACAAATATTCCTTCATATTTTACATGGTTTATTGCTGGTTTTTGATCAGAATTACATTTTTGGTATTGCTTTGTCACGTCTTGTAGGAATGGAATCCAGGTAACTACGTGGTTTTGTGGACTAAAAGGTGCAAAAGCTTATCAAAATGGTGTATTGATGACAAGGCCTCAAATTTCAACTCAATAGACAGGCGTAAATACGCCTGTCATGGGGCATAAATATGCCAAGTCTACGACAATCAAAATTGTGGAGAGTTAAATCAGGCGTAATTACGCCATTCTTAGGCGTAAATACGCCAGGGCTATGGAAATCAAAATTGTGCGCAAGCGTAACTACTGTGTTCTGAAGCATAAATACGACATAACAAGCGTAACTACACCTGTAATGAGGTGTAAATATGCCAGCTACATGGGAGGCCAAGATTTTAGCATATCACGGGCGTAATTACGCCAGCGTTCGAGGGGTAAATATGCCGTTTTGGAAATTTTTCCTACCTTCCTTATCTGATACACTCGGATTCTAGGGGCTTTTATGGACATTTTTGGAGGATTATTTGACATTCACCATAAAAAAGAAAACTAGGTTTTGAAGAGGAGAAAAAGAGAGGAAGCTCGGAGCAAAAAAATAGAGATTTCATCACGAGACAGAGGCGTTCATCTGAGAACGAATAATAGCTTCTAAATCTTCTTTGTATTTCAAACTTTTATTTGGTTTTATGGATTGTTTAAACATTTATATGTGTTTATCTCATTCTATCATGAACTACATTTATTCTAGGAGAACGATTTAGCTTGTTTTGAAACTATGTTTATTATGAATTGATTGATTTATTTGGATTTTCATATGGTTTATTTGTGTTTCCTTGTTATTAATGCTTTTGATCTACTGACCATAGATTGAATGGTGATATATTTGTAATCTATCACTCGAGAGAGGGGGTTGTGAATATGATAGAAGGGATTCATATCGTGAAAGTTTATAGAATTCGAGAGGCCTATAACTCCATAGAAGTAGTTAAAGGAATTACTATGCAATTTCAATGGTTTGACATTTAATCTTAGATAGAGATATCAAGATTGGTGTTAGATGATTACTTCTGCTTAACACTCGATAGAGGTAGTAGAAAATAAATAAGAATTCTCGGCTAGTAAACTAGAAAAATCTATAATATTGAGATCAAGGAATGATAAGTGTAGTGGATGAACAATTGGAATCGAACTCGTAGATTCGTCTCTAATGATTTTTCCAACTCAAATTTGATAATTGGTAGTGTAATTTATTTTTATTAATTTGCATAAAACAACTCAACCGTTCGATTCTCTAGATAAAGCAAAGATTATTTTAATTCAGTATTTAGATATAAATTCATAATCAATCTTTGTGGGTTCGACATCTTTTTATGCTAAAACTTGACAATCGTGCGCTTGCAGTAAGAAAAATATCATCAAGTTTTTGGCACAGTTGCCGGGGATTGTTTTATTTAGTACAATCTGATAATGCACCAATTAATCTTGGTTTTAATTTAGAGCTTTTATTATTATTATTATTATTATTTTTTACTTTGAATTGATTGTTGTTTTCTTTGGGCTTTTGTAGTGCATGCAAAAATATACAACTCCCGAATCGCTGTTGTTTGATCCTGAGATCGAGAGAACTGCAAGAAGTTGAAAAAAGAGAGAAGGGAAGAGTTATTAATAATGGCTGAGAATAGAAACAACAACGAACCACCTCCACAAGTGAATGTTGAACCTCATATGGCCATCAGAGACTATTCCAAACCAACGGTCAACAACAATTACACTGGATTCGCTCGCCAGACTATCAATGCCAACACCTTCAAACTTAAGCCTACATTGATAAGTATGGTGCAACAGAATCAGTTTGGTGGTTCCGATGTTGAAGACCCCAACTTACATCTGAGAATGTTTTTGGAGATAACTGATACTGTGAAAATGAATGGTGTTCCAGAAGACACTGTAAGGCTGCATTTGTTCCCTTTCTCTCTTAGGGATCACGCAAGGGATGGCTACAATCTCTTCCAGATGGTGGTATTGGCACATGGACAGACATGACATCAAAATTTCTGTCAAAGTTCTTTCCACTAGCTAAGTCATCTCAACTGAGGACTGAAATCAGTACGTTCAAGCAAAATGATTCTGAGCAACTCTATGAGTCATGTGAGCCATTTAAGGATTTATTGAGGAGCTGCCCAAAACACAACTATGAGCGTGGGTGCAAATCCAGTTATTTACAATGGTTTGAATGGGCCAACTACAATTATTGTGGATGCTGCAGCAGGAGGAACATTATTTGCTAAGACTGCAGATGCTGCTTTTGATTTGCTTGAGGAAATGTCAGCCAACAGTTTCCAGTGGCCTAGTGAGCGAGCCATGGTGAGGAAACCCATATGTTTGTATGAGGTTGATCATTTTAGTATACGTTCTGCATAATTATCTGCAATAACCATGCAGGTAGCAGCCCTAAGAAAGCAAGGAGCACACACCACTATTGAATCAGCTGCAGCTGGAATCGTGTTGTCAAAGGAAGGAGACCAAGAACAAGCTCAGTTCATAAACAATCGGTATCCCAACAGCAATAACAACTATCAGGGCAATCAGTACCAACAAGGGTTCTGCAATAATGATACCTAGGCCAACAACAATAATGCTGTGACTCCGCCACATGGATATGCTCCACAAAAGAATGAAGGTAAACGATCACTTGAAGATTTAGTAGGTAACTTTGTTCAAACCTCGTCAATGAGGTTTGCGAAGATCGAGTCAAGGCTTGATATGATTGAAAGTCACATGAATTACATGGGTGCTACGATGAAGTCGCTTGACGTTCAAATTGGCAGCTTGCTAATGCCATGATCAACCAACAAAGAAGAACATTTCCTAGCAACACTAAAGTGAACCCAAAAGAGCAGTGCAAGGCCGTGACATTGAGAAATGACAAGGAACTTGAGGCTAAAGAACCAGCACAAGTTAATGAGCCACTAGTTGGTGAGACTCAAATTCCGGTTGAAATCCCTAAAGAATTCGAAAAGGAGAAGCAAGTCACTCAACCTAAAAAGCCTCTTATTTTCAAGCCTACACTTCCATATCCTCAACGCTTCAGGAAAAAGGCCATAGATGACATCTTGGAGATTTTCAAGAAAATCCACATTAACATTCCATTTGTTGATGCTTTGCAACAAATGCCTAATTACACAAAGTTCATGAAGGATGCAATGGCACGGAAAAGAAAGCTCGATGGATTTGAGACTGTGAATCTCACAGAGGAATGCAGTGTTATTCTCCAGAAGAAGCTACCACAAAAATTAAAAGATCCAGGGAGCTTTACTATTCCTTGTATTATGGTAAAATACATTTAATAAGGCATTATGTGATTTAGGTGCAAGTATTAATTTAATGCCTTTATCTGTTTTCAGGAACTTAGGGCTTGGAGAAGTGAAGCCTACTACCATTACCTTGCAATTGGCGGATATGTCTCTTACATATCCTCAAGGGATAATTGAACATGTACTTGTTAAGGTGGACAAATTTATCTTCCCTGCAGATTTTGTGGTACTGGATATGGAAGAAGATAGAGATGTCCCATTGATTTTGGGGAGACCGTTCTTAGCAACAGGAAGGGCACTTATCGATGTTCAGAGAGGCGAACTATCCTTGAGAGTTAGAGGCAAGGAAAACATGTTTAATATTTATAAGGCCCTCAAAGGACCTGATGAGGTAAGCACTTGCAAACTTTTAGATGTTATTGACTCATGTGTGCATAATTTCGAAGTAGGAACAATACATGTGGATCCATTGGAGAATTGCATGGTCAACTCCATTATGCAAGTGGATGCAACCAAATTTGATCTTTCTGAGCAAGTTGAATCACTTAAGGGCTTACACAAGGAGAACACCACTGTTGCAACCAAGGAAGATGTACATGATACATCAATAGAAGAGGTTACGAAGGCGAGCTCGGAATTGAAAGAACTATCTTCCCACCTCACTGTATGTCTTCTTGGGTAAGAATTCGACATATCCGGTAATTATATCTTCTTCTCTTTGTTTTGTAGAGAAAGATAAATTACTACGTGTCTTGAGGACATTTAAATCTGCTTTGGGTTGGTCAATTTCTGATATAAAGGGGATTAGCCCATCTTTATGCATGCATAAAATACTTATGGAGGAGTCATTCAATCCCTCCATTGATCATCAAAGCCGGATGAATCCGGTAATGAAAGAGGTAGGACAGGCATAAGTGCTTAAATTGTTAAATGCTGGGATTATTTATGCTATTTCAGATAGTGCATGGGTTTCCCCAGTACATGTTGTGCCAAAGAAAGGAGGAATGACCGTGGTAAGAAATGAAAATAATGAGTTGATCTCAACCCGAACTGTGATGGGGTGGCGAGTTTACATTGACTATAGGAAACTCAACAAGGCCCGAGAAAGGACCACTTCCCTCTTTCATTTATTGATTAGATGCTCGACAGGTTAGCAGGTTATTGTTATTACTGTTTCTTAGATGGTTATTCAGGGTAAAAACAAATTGCCTTAGACCTGAATGATCAAGAGAAGACAACATTTACTTGTCCATATGAAACTTTTGCTTTTAGAAGAATGTCTTTTGGTTTATGCAATGCACCTGCTACCTTCCAACGGTGCATGATGGCTATTTTTTCATATACGGTGGAGGAGATCCTACAAGTCTTCATGGATGATTTTTTGGTATTTGGTTCTTCTTTTGATCATTGTTTGCATAACTTATCTCTTGTGTTGCAGCGATGCCAAGAAAGTAATCTTGTGTTAAATTGGGAGAAATGTCATTTTATGGTGCAAGTGGGTATTGTCATTGGCCATAAGATGTCATATCAAGGACTTGAAGTGGATCGAGCAAAAGTGATTGCAATTGAAAAGCTCTCACCTCCGAACAATGCGAAAGCTATTAGGAGCTTCATTGGACATGCCGGGTTTTATCGACGTTTTATTAAGGATTCTCTAAAATAGCTAAGCCATTATGCAATGTGCTAGAAAAAGAATCATCTTTCATCTTGATGATTCTTGTTTGGAGGCATTCGACAGGTTGAAGAAAGCACTAATATCAGCACCGACTATCATAGTGACGGGAAGGAGCCACTTGTGTTATGTGTGATGCTAGTGATTATGCTGTTGGAGCAGTACTGAGGCAAAAGAAAGACAAGATCTTTAGGGCAATTTACTATGCAAGCAGAACTCTTGATGGAGCCCAATGAATTACACCAACACCGAGAAAGAGATGTTAGTTGTTGTGTTCGCATTCGACAAGTTTAGAGCATACCTGATTTGGACAAAGGTCATGGTTTACACAGATCATGCAACTATTTGTTATCTATTTGCAAAGAAGGATGCAAAGCCCCGGTTGATTCGATGGATTTTATTGCTACAAGAGTTTGATTTCGAGATCTTGGATAAGAAGGGTAGTGAGAATCAAGTAGGAGATCACCTATCTCGTCTGGAGTTAGTGTAATGCTCCGATGCTAATTAATCTGAATCAATGATGATTAAGCAAACCCGGATAATTAAAAGTACAGACTTTGAATTAAGGTGTTCCGGACTACGATAAGTCAAGCTACTAGTGGAACATGTTTTTAGTGCATGAGCATGCGTATGATCACATGGCACTAGGAGAACACATGCCACTAATTAATTAACTCATGTTTAATACATGATTTTGGACCATTAATCTTGCAAGATAGTGATGTATTGACACATGGATTCCACAATACACCAAATGATTAAAATTCACACCAAACACTTGAAAATTCAGCCACCTCTCATTCTTCCCCACCTCTTTCTCTCTCTTCCCACTCAACAAGAATTCTCCTCCTTCTCTCCATAATTTTTGAAATTTTCAGCCTATTGTTATCTTGAATTTGTGGATGCATGTCACATGCAATCATAGATTTGAATAGGTATTGAGAGAGGAGCAAGAACCCTCGAGCAATTTTGGAATTGTAGGTGTTTGTGGAGGTGAAAGCTATTAGAAAGATATGAAGGAGCTATGGTGATGGTTTGGTGCTCAAACCTTGTGAGGACCCGTTCCTAATCAAGTGTTTAATTATAACACAATGATTATTTATTTGTAAACAACGGAAGATTATTTAAAAGTCCTGGCAAAAAATAGCTCTAAAAATTTTAGGCATGACCTCCACGCACGAGGGACATACCAAAAAAAAAAATGAAAAGCACAAAATACGGTTGGCTATACGGTTGTAGGTCGGACTCGTCGAATGGTGGCCGAACGGCGGCACGCGAAAAGCTTTTCTGAGCGATGGTCGAGATGCGCGCGGGATGAGCCGAAGAAGAAGAGAGAGTGTTCGGGTTTCAGTGCATTTTTACATGTTTTAGTATGTGTTTCGGAGATGACTAATAATACATATTAACAGTTGTATCCAAGCCCAGTTATGTACATCGGAGTGTCGTCGGTATACTGATATATTAAATATACAGACAAAACTTGGGATTTATACTCACTATTATAACACAACATTTAATTCTTCATGTTAATAATTTATTTTTAAAAATATTATCGGAGTTATTTTACCAAGTCAAAAATATATCATGTTCCGATTAAAATGTCAGTTGACATTCATATTGTCAATTCCACATCTAATTAGTTAATTCCAAATTAATTATTAATAAATTCCCAAATTATATTTAATTACAGTAATCAAATCTCGGGGCCTTACAATTTTCCCCACTTAAAACAGATTTCGTCCCCGAAATCTCAAGTATAGATCTAGATCAACGCTGAAAACAACATATGGATCATAATACACGACATGATATATTGAATCTATTTTGTCGTTCAACCTAATGAGATTGGAATTGCTCATTCCTGTCAAATATCTTGTTCGCATTTTGGATCGTAAGGATATATACCATTTCCATTGATATAATCAATATATATTCACAACGAACGACATGAAGAAATATACATCGTGAGTGACCGATACAGTTGGTGACAATGTCAATCTATAGGCAAGATTTCCAATTCAATCTCAGATCTTGTACAGTCAACACAACAAGGTGATAATTTGACTCGCATGCCAAAACAATTAGTGTCTCTAACAGAGGAATTTTCAAAAACATATGATTATCTATCTGAATTCTATGGGTCGTCTTCGTTTAGAAGCATAACTAGCTTGACGATCCCGAGCAGCCATCACCCGCTATCTGTACAACTGGATCTTATCATTCATTTCTTGTATTTATCAAGTCTAGTCACTGGTGTTTCACCGATTTCTTTCCAGGCTAGAGGCGATATTCAATGTCTCTCCTAAAAGATTTCAAAAGATGTCGAATCCTAAGCTCGTTTAGTAGTTTTGAATATAGGAACTTTGATTAACGACAAAGCTTCATACCCTCCAAAGTGAAAAATCATTCGCCACATTACGTAACATATCCTCGATAAACAACGCTCATATTCGTATACGGAAAAGTCCGCTCGTTAGGAAAGAAAAGTGCAGACTTAGGAAGTAGATCAATAATGTTCAAAGCATCACAGTCTCTGGGTGATCGAGGAATACGGGTCACAAAATCCATAGCCATATGTTCTCAATCCCATTGGGGACTCTTGAAGCCATGAAGTAACCCTCCGGTTTTATTCATTTGGCTTAAACTTGTTGACAACCCCAACATTTGTCAATACATTCATTAATGCCCCATTTCATACATTTCCATCAGATTGGAGGTTTCAGAGTCATATGCATCTTTCGCCTTCAGGGCTGATGTTGTCTGTACAGTCAAGAATCGTCACGAATAATTATCGAGGTTAGATCAGAATTATCAGGAACAACTTATCAAACATCAAGTCGTAAAAATTATCAGTAGATATCTGAAAGCAATATGGATGTTCTGAAGATACGAGTTCTAAAGATTTCTGAGTTTGAACATCAATTGTTAGGCTTATATGAGGTTTAGAATAAATTCCGACTCAATTTGAAATGTTAAGACAAAGATAGAATTTCTGGTATGAGTGAAGGACTCAGACAGATGTAGAGCTATCAACATGCAATTGATGCTACGAACATAAGCTAGAATAGACTCGTAGACTTACGACTAAGGACAGTCATCGATATTCATTAGTTTAGGATGATATTGAGCTTCACCATCGCAATCCTTCAAATATTCATCCACCTGTGTTGCCTCGTAATCAGACCGGAATAGATATTTTAGGTTCTTGTGGTCCGAATAAAAACAAATTTTCCCCCCCTTTAATTAATGACGTCAAATTTTTAAAACAAAAAATTTGTTACCAGTTCAAAACTATATACAGGGTCTCAAGAAAACAGTTTCATACTCATTCACCAAATACATTTTCAACTTTTATGTGTCACTTGAGTAATAGGTTTAGCTATTTTTCAAAAACAAAATCTTTCGATGAATCGACATTTGGAATCCCGCTAAACCATAAAACATCGGACCTCATGAACATTGGTAAGTGTTAGCCATTTTAACACTACTTTGACCTTATTTGAATCAACAGAAATGCTACGTCGAGAAATGACGTGGCCCAAGAGTATCGCTTCGATCATCCAAAATTTTGTTTAAATAGCTTGGCATACAGAGTCAATTCCTGATAGGAAACTGAGATATTGATTATAGATCTGTTCTATTTTCTGTTGTGTCAGAAAGAATGACAAAAACAAATTCGGTGGTTAATCAAAGAACCACAATTACGCTCGTCTTATCAGAGAAATATCAGATTCGTTTGAGTTAATCGCATAAGAGATGTGAGTTTTTGATATTCTTCGCTATCGATAAGAAAGATAACCATCCTGTGCAATCCACATTCAGGTTGGATGGATTGATCAAAATTATTTCATATATGAAATCTGAGATATCTGTTTCAGATATTCAACACATCATATTTTCGTTGCGAAAGACTTTACAATTCGATCAAGAATTTGTCAAAGGATTCGACTCGTCGAGTTCAAGAAAATATCAGGAATTAGAATACTCGTCTAACATAATCATACGTCGAGTATACACGATAAATTTAGGGAGATCTTGGTTTGGATTGACACCAGATACTAGTCAAAGTGCAAATCTTCTTGTAGACGTACAAAAATGTCCGAAGTAGATCCTTAACATAAGACGATCATTTTGGAAATTTTCTCAATTCAATAGCGAGTCAAGGTCTCTTTATCGATATGCGTACAAATCTTCATTAGAAGTATCTTTGAAAGTTCTACCCGTTTTAAAATTTTTCTCAAAACTTTATCACAAATGCACGAAGTATATACCGAGTTAATATTTAGGTCCATGCAAATTCTGTTCTTTAATATACCCAAACTTATCACTCCAGTTAACTTGATCCATGATAGCTCCAAGCACAAGTTCGTGTTCAACACTACTGTCGTGTGATCTCCAGGTCTGGATCTGTACCACTTCTAGATTTTCAGAAAATCAGACTGTGCTAGAAAATGGATTCTATGGTACATCTAATGTGCGGTAAAACCAGAAAAGATAAAATAAGGATTAAAGATATTCGAGCTGAAGTAGGTGTAGCTTGTATAGAAGAGAAGATGCAAGAAAGCCACTTACGCTGGTTTGGTCATGTTCGACGTAGGCCAAGCAGTGCACTTGTGCGTCGAGTGGAGTCCATGGATTTCGGCCAGTTCACGAGAGCGAGAGGACGACAAAAGAAGACATGGCTCAAAGTTATACGCAAAGATTTGGAGTGCAAGAAGATATGTTGACTGATAGGAGCATTTGGAGAAGACTGACACATGTGTCCGACCCGACTTGATTCTCTCTCTATTGTTCATGTAGCCTACCCCAATTCATTGGGATTAAATGCTTCGTTGTTGTTGTTGTTGTATGAAGTACCGCAACACAGAAGGAATTTCGAATTAATCAATTAACATTGAACTACTTAAGGAACATCATCTTCTGTAGGTTCAATCTTACATTCATATCATCGTAAATTCATTCAACATATTCATTAGTTTATTCTTTGTTACTTTTTGTAAAAAAATCATACTCAAATCTCATTCCGATATATCCATATCTCATCCTGCTCCAGCATCTCAATGCCGAATTTAAATGGCTCTATGTCCTGGAGTTATCTCAATCACATCCAAGGACTCTCATTTCAATTATCTCATAACTCATTAAACCATGTTATTCTCAATAGGTTCCAGAGCAAATTGCTCAACGACATCTTACTTATTAAAACATCATAAAACAATTTGAATGTCTCATGATATGCATACTTTTCATTTATTCATTCTAATGCAGCATTCGTTCAATAATAACAGGTTTCGTAGGTGTTCGAGTGTAAACTCTTTCCCTACTAAATTTTATCAAACATATAAAGTAATGTATCGATATCGTGGTCAATATCAATATGACACGACCCAGCATACTCAATTATAAACCACATATCGACATCGATATAGCAACTATTTCACTCAAAATCGTGTAAGAGCAAATAAGTCAAATACATTTCAAATACATACGCACATGTTCATTCGTGCATATTCAGAGTGTATACACGACTCAAGACTAGAGCATTCCCAGTTTATGCTTTGATACCAACTGTGAGGACTCATTTATAATCAAGTGTTTAATTATCACACAATGATTATTTATTTGTAAACAGCGGAAGATTATTTAAAAGTCCTGGCAGAAAGTGGCTCTAAAAATCCTTCCAGAAAAAATGAAAAGCACAAAATCATATCCCAGTGCAGTACATAATACCGTAGCATGCATCATAGACATCTAGCACATAATACGTACTCAAAATATTTACATCATACCATAGCATGCACAATAAGTCTCCAGCACACATTTTATACTCAAAGTATTTACATAATACCATCAGTAGTAAAGAAACAACAAATATTCACCAATAATCAAGACTAGACGGAAATAAACTCAATTTACATAGTTATACTATCCAAAACACACCCTGGTATACTTAACTATCCTATGATTAGGAAAAGACAAAAGAAAACAACATCAGGCAAGACTTCCAGCGAGCATTCCCTCTTTGGGATTCTGGTTACCTGTAATACCTGCCATTGCCCACACACAACGACAACAACAGCCCCCTAGGGGGTGAGACAGAGCCCAATATGAAACTCTGAAGTAAATACAACATGCATCTATAAACTGTTATATATGATGTAATGCAATGTAATGCGATGCATGAAAGGTATAAATCATCTCGGGATAGCAAAAGTCCGGAATCCAAGGAATAGCTTTCAAATCTCTCAAGATACCAGAACATCGGAGTCCAAAGAAAGGTATCGTCAATAAAATATCATGCTCGAGCAGGGCGTCGACACGCTCGTCGCTACGACATCTCTCTCAGTCGAGCCATCGGCGGTCCATCTTCCCTCGTGTCGGGGCGACGTCGGCACACTCGTCACTACGACATCTTCAGCTCACTCTCTCCGCCGAGCCATCAGCGTGCCCATCATCCACAGACATGCATCACAGATACCAATGAAAAAGATAAGGGTATCAACGAAAGAATCGATAGAATCAACATGACATGCTCAATGTCCATGCGTATCAATGCATCATGCCAATATCATAAGCTCATATGATGCAACTCAATATGTCCAACATGAAAGTCATATATCGATGTACATTTACTGAAAAAGATGTGTGTTAACAAAACATTTATTTTCATACATCGATATTCACCTATGAATGCTCATAATTCAAGTAAAATCGCTAAGCCACGTAAGTCACGTAAGTTCAGCAAATCATGTATCAAATAATGCAGATACTTGTTGTATGTTACCGATCACAACATAGCTACTATTCCTTGTTCTAGAAGCTGAAAATGGTATTCTTAGTTCGCGAAACTCCCATGTCATGTGTGAATCTATTAAAGCCATAAAATAGCATTATTTATATTCATTCATTTGCTAAACTCTTCTTTAATTCACCATATTAGAAAATGACGACATTTTAGCTTTCTTTTGTCAATGTAATCTTATATCTTATCTTCATTGTTCAATTGGTGAATCGAGGTTATACGGTTTAAGGGTTCCATCTACATGTCCAATAAATTACATATAACTCAATAATTAATTTTTAATTCACTCTTACTATAGATGAAATACATAAATTTGGTCACCATTAATTCTACATCATTATAGTATGGATTAGAACCAAGTTCCAAATCCTACTAATCAAGCTAAAACCTTGATAAAATCTCAATTCTCTTATGAACTTCTTGAGAAGAGTCATTACAACAATGATATTCAGGTTAACCAAACTTCTATCAACCTAGCATCAAGTGATTGAAAGTAGTTGGTTGATAATCAATTTGAAATTGTCATAATTCACCCTAAACTAATAATAATACTGAAATTTCCACATGGATAAATAGGAACATGTTTTTGTAGTTCAGAATTTAGTGAATAAAATCGAACAGCAGCAGAATTTCGAACCAACAACATAATTGAAACAGTTTCACCGTGTCTAGCATGAAAATCGATCATCATCCCTAAACATGCATTCCCTAAATCGACCAAACTCAACATGCATTGCAAGAACTAACATCAACACTTAAACTGAAAGCTACATTTCAAATTTAGAAGTTTATAATTCGTATTTACCATAGCGTGAACAGTAACCGCAGCTACATGCACGTTTTCCGGCGACTCACGACGGCGAGATGGGCGGCGACTGGAGGGGAAACATCAGTCTAGGTGAGGGGAAGATTTCGCACAACAGAATTCGAATAAAACTAAGGTCAGAAAATCGAAATCGAATAAGAAACGTGAAGAACCCTAAAACGCAATTCTAACCTTTCAGGGTAAGATCCGAACGATTCCGCGACGTAATCTTTAAATTGCAGGCATGGAAATGACCTCCGATAGGTTGGATATACGGTGGTAGGTCGGACTCGTCGAATGGTGGCCGAACGGCGGCACGCGCAAAGCTTTTCTCAGCGATGGTCGAGATGCGCGCTGGATGAGCTGAAGAAGAAGAGAGAGTGTTCGGGTTTCAGTACGTTTTTACACGTTTTAGTATGTGTTTCGGAGATGACTAATAATACATATTAATAGGTGTATCCAAGCCCAGTTATGTACATCAGAGTGTCGCCGATGTACTGATATATTAAATATACAGACAACACTTGTGATTTGTACCCACTATTATAACACAACATTTGATTCTTCATGTTAATAATTTATTTTTAAAAATATTATCGAAGTTATTTTACCAAGTCAAAAATATATCATGTCCCGATTAAATTGTCAGTTGACATTCATATTGTCAATTTCACATCTAATTAATTAATTCCAAATTAAATATTAATAAATTCCCAAATTATATTTAATTACAGTAATCAAATCTCGGGGTCTTACAATTTTCCCCACTTAAAACAGATTTCGTCCCCGAAATCTCAAGTATAGATCTAGATCAACGCTGAAAACATCATATGGATCAGAATACACGACAAGATATATTGAATCTATTTTGTCGTTCAACCTAATGAGATTGGAATTGCTCATTCCTGTCAAACATCTTGTTCGCATTTTGGATCGTAATGATATATACCATTTCCATTGATATAATCAATATATATTCACAACGAACGACATAAAGAAATATACATCGTGAGTGACCGATACAGTTGGTGACAATCTCAATCTATAGGCAAGATTTCCAATTCAATCTCAGATCTTGTACAGTCAACACCACGAGGTGATAATTTGACTCGTATGCCAAAACGATTAGTGTCTCTAATAGAGGAATTTTCAAAAACATATGATTATCTATCTGAATTCTATGGGTCGTCTTTGTTTAGAAGCATAACTAGCTTGACGATCCTGGGCAGCCATCATCCGCTATCTGAACAACTGGATCTTATCATTCATTTCTTGTATTTATCAAATCTAGTCACTGATGTTTCACCGATTTCTTTCCAGGCTAGAGGCGATATTCAATGTCTCTCCTAAAAGATTTCAAAAGATGTCGAATCCTAAGCTTGTTTAGTAGTTTTGAATATAGGAACTTTGAGTAACGACAAAGCTTCATACCCTCCAAAGTTAAAAAGCATTCGCCATATTACGTAACATATCCTCGATAAACAACGTTCATATTCGTATACGGATAAGTCCGCTCGTTAGGAAATAAAAGTGCAGACTTAGGAAGTAGATCAATAATGTTCAAAGCATCACAGTCTCTGGGTGATCGAGGAATACGGTTTACAAAATCCATAGCCTTATGTTCTCAATCCCATTGGGGACTCTTGAAGCCATGAAGTAACCCTCCGGGTTTTATTCATTTGGTTTAAACTTGTTGACAACCCCAACATTTGTCAATACATTCATTAATGCCCTATTTCATACATTTCCATCAGAATGGAGGTTTCAGAGTCATATGCATCTTTCGCCTTCAGGGTAGATGTTGTCTGTACAGTCAAGAATCGTCATGAATAATTATCGAGGTTAGATCAGAATTATCAGGAACAACTTATCAATCATTAAGTCGTAAAAACTATCAATAGATATCTGAAAGCAATATGGATGTTCCGAAGATACGAGTTCTAAAGATTTCTGAGTTTGAACATCAATTTGTTAGGCTTATATGAGGTTTAGAATAAATTCTGACTCAATTTGAAATGCTAAGACAAAGATAGAATTTCTGGTATGAGTGAAGGACTCAGACATATGTAGAGCTATCAACATGCAATTGATGCTACGAACATAAGCTAGAATAGACTCGTAGACTTTACGACTGAGGACAGTCATCGACATTCATTCGTCTTGGATGATATTGAGCTTCATCATCGTAATCCTTCAAAATATTCATCCACCTGTGTTGCCTCGTAATCAGACCGGAATAGATATTTTAGGTTCTTGTGGTCTCAATAAAAACAAAATTTTCCCCCGTTTAATTAATGACGTCAAATTTTTAAAACAAAATATTTGTTACCAGTTCAAAACTATATACAGGGTCTCAAGAAAACAATTTCATACTCATTCACCAAATACATTTTCAACTTTTATGTGTCACTTGAGTAATAGGTTTAGCTATTCTTCAAAAACAAAACCTTTCGATGAATCAACATTTGGAATCCCGCTAAACCATAAAACATCGGACCTCATGAACATTGGTAGGTCTTAGCCATTTTAACACTACTTTGACCTTATTTGAATCAACAGAAATGCTACGTCGAGAAATGACGTGGCCCAAGAGTATCTCTTAGATCATCCAAAATTTTGTTTAAATAGCTTGACATACAGAATCAATTCCTGATAGGAAACTGAGATATTGATTATAGATCTGTTCTATTTTCTGTGGTGTCAGAAAGAATGACAAAAACAAATTTGGTGGTTAATCAAAGAACCAAAATTACGCTCGTCTGATCAGAGAAATGTCAGATTCGTTTGAGTTAATCGCATAAGAGATGTGAGTTTTCCATATTCTTCGCTATCGATAAGAAAGATAACCATCCTGTGCAATCCACATTCAGGTTGGATGGATTGATCAAAATTATTTCATATATGAAATCTGAGATATCTGTTTCAGATATTCAAACATCCTATTTTCGTTGCGAAAGACTTTACAATTCGATCAAGAATTTGTCAAAGGATTCGAATCGTCGAGTTCAAGAAAATATCAGGAATTAGAATACTCGTCTGACATAATCATACGTCGAGTATACACGATAAATTTAGGGAGATCTTGGTTTGGATTGACACCAGATACTAGTCAAAGTGCAAATCTTCTTGTAGACGTACAAAAATGTCCGAAGTAGATCCTTAACATAAGACGATCATTTTGGAAATTTTCTCAATTCAATAGCGAGTCAAGGTCTCTTTATCGATATGCGTACAAATCTTCATTAGAAGTATCTTTGAAAGTTCTACCCGTTTTAAAATTTTTCTCAAAACTTTATCACAAATGCACGGAGTATATACCGAGTTAATATTTAGGCCCATGCAAATTCTATTATTTAATATACCCAAACTTATCACTCCTGTTAACTTGATCCTATTGGGATATGCCCTAAGACATGTCTTTGGATGATTGTTTTGACATACAATGTTTATGATTTTATGAATGGCAATTCATTATTATATATTATTCGTTTAACTGTGCAATGGGAATTAATATATATGTTAATGTCCTTACAATAATATTGTATTATTCTTAAACATTGTCCCTAGTCAAGTATTATCATGAATCAGGATAATGATAATACATAGAGACTAGTATGTATTGATTGATGAATTGTTCATTGATATGAGATATCAAATCAACACATGGGTACATGTTAGAGAACGATGTACTGGACAGACCCACCATGAGAATGCAACATGGATAGTTATATGATTGTCATATGCAATTCTCATAGTGATAATAATGTATGTAATCCTTACGACTTGTGATCATCAGAGATCCCAACATAAGGAGTTATGTATCTTGATATTGTCAAACGTTACCCGTAACAGGGTAAACTATAAAGGCGACTATTGGATACACTACAAATTATGTAGAGGGATGTTGACTGATCGAGATAGGATTTGTCCCTCCTATATAACAGGAGAAGTGTTTGGCCCTTGATCAAGTGAGAACTAAAATGCATGGCCATGCTCGAATGAGTCGATATGTGATATCGAGCTTATTCGTTTATTCTAGTTCTACTTGGGGATCAAGAAATAAAGATTGAATATACTAGTATGACTATTCCATGAATCGTGTTCAATCTAAACACAAAGGACAAAGGGATTAAGTTACATGGTTAATATTATCACGGTTCCTAGGTTATGTCGAGTCATTGACATTCTTGTAATTTGGGTAGCATTGATGTGTTGCTAGATACCGCTCATTGCTTGCGACATAAAATGAGATTTTATGTCACTGCCAACATTACAAGATCCTATCGGGTCGCACAAAAGATTAAATCGAGAAAGGAAATTAAATTCATTGGATGAATTAATTAATTAAGAGGAGTCTTAATTGAATGATTAAAAGAACTTAATTAAATCATGGGTTTGGGCCCATAAGACTTTAAGAAAGTCTTGAACTTAATTAAGCCCTTTTAATAACTTGGTATAATTAATTGTTAGACAATTGATTTCATAATCATTCAAACCTAAACTTGAAGCTCTCGGCCGCCTCTTACAATCTCCAAGGTGCTCTCGGCTTCATCATAGCCGACGGGAACTTTGAGTGATTTCCGACGATTATTCGATTGTGAATCGAGTGTGCTTCTTGTTCAGGTTTAAGAACGAGTCTAGCAACTTGTTCTTAGACTATCCCTTCTCCCGATTTGATCGTGTGGATACCGTTGAGGCAAAACTTGATAAGTTTTGCTTGTGACTCGAAGAAGGCGTTGGACGTGGTGCTGCTTCGTGGAATCGGCTCAAACACGCTACAAGGGTGAGACTTTTGTTCCTTTATCCGATATGAACCCCTTTGTATAGATCCGGTGTCTTGTAATCCATAAAATTTTATATTCCGCTGCGTACGATGCATGATGGATTATTTACAGTGGTATCAGAGCCGTGTACAAGGCTCATATCGGATTTATGTGATTAAATTGTTTTAATCATATTAGAACTAATATTGCATGCTATTTAAAACTGTATGAACATATATGATATGTTAATATTAAGTTTGTGAAATTATCATGAAATTATATTTGATATAATTGATGTTTGATGTATACGATACCGAAGCTAATATTCGAATTAATTACATAATGTTTCGGCCACCACCTAGTGCACTTGACCCACGGCTTAGCCACGTGAGGGCTAGGGTTTTCGAACCCTTGGCTCGAGATGGCCTAGTCGTTGTGGCTCATGTTTGTGCATGGAGGTTTCAAGACGTGGATGAGTTTTGAACTCTTTGGCTCGATAATGGTTCACGCATGCATGGATAAGTGGCTTCACCACGTGAGAGCTAGGGTTTTCAAACCTTTGGCTTGAGATGGTTGAGCCACCACCGTGCATGGCCTGACCGTGACTCATGGCTAACAAATTCCAATGTTTCGATCAAGTTGGCTCGAAGGAAACACAAACAAGGAGCAAGGCGGTTAGGGTTAGACCCTAGCGCCACCGCCGCTCGCTCAATGGTTTGGCCCTAGGCCCATAATTGGTCCAGCCGTGGTGTTTGGTTGGTTCGAACCATGGTGGTTCGTGGCTTAGTCGCTTAAGTTCGTGGCATGTGATGTCCCGATCGTACGATAATTTTTCAAAAATTATTTTACAGTTTTAATTAGAATTAAATTTCAAATTGTTTAGAATTTAATTAATTAAATGTTAAAGCATGTTTTATGTGTTGTTTGAGCATGGTACATGGTTATAGCCCTTTGACCTATTAGATAGGATTTGTGAATGTTTGTAATGTATAATACGACCTGCGTGTCGTGCCTTCTCTATTTTATTCTAAATGTTATCCCTCCCCTATGTTCCCCTCGAATGTGAATCGATGAATTCTATATCTTGTAAATAGTATAGTTTATTTGTTGATGGTGATCAATGAAGATGGAGCATCTGTTGGGATATGCCCTAAGACATATCATTAGATGATTGTTTATGACATACAATGTAATATGATTTTATGAATGGCAATTCATTATTATATATTATTCTTTTAACTGTGCAATATGAATTAATATATATGTTAATGTCCTTGGAATAATATTGTATTATTCTTAAAGATGCCCCTAGTCAAGTATTATCATGAATAGGGATAATGATAATACGTAGAGACTAGTATGTGTTGTTTGATGAATTGTTCATTGATATGAGATATCAAATCAATACATGGGTACATGTTAGAGAACGATGTACTGGACATACCCACCATGAGAATGGAACATGGATAGTTATATGATCGTCATATGCAATTCTCATAGTGATAATAATGTATGTAATCCTTACGACTTGTGATCATCAGAGATCCCAACATAAGGAGTTATGTATCTTGATATCGTCAAACGTTACCCGTAACAGGGAAATCTATAAAGGCGACTATTGGATACACTACGAATTATGTAGAGGGATGTTGACTGATCGAGATAGGATTTGTCCCTCCTATATAACAGGAGATATGTTTGGCCCTTGATCAAGTGAGAACTAAAATGCATGGCCATGCTCGAATGAGTCGATATGAGATATCGAGCTTATTCGTTTATTCTAGTTCTACTTGGGGATCAAGAAATAGAGATTGAATATACGAGTATGACTATTCCATGACTCGTGTTCAATCTAAACACAAAGGACAAAGGGATTACGTTACATGGTTAATATTATCACAAGTTCTAAAGGTTATGTCGAGTCATTGACATTCTTGTAATTTGGGTAGCCTCGATGTGTTGCTAGACACCGCTCTTTGCTTGTAACATAAAATGAGATTTTATGTCACTGCCAACATTACAAGATCCTATCGGGTCGCACAAAAGATTAAATCGATATAGGGAATTAAATTCATTGGATGAATTAATTAATTAAGAAGAGTCTTAATTAAATAATTGTGAGGATTTAATTAAATCATGGGCTTGAGCCCATGAGGCTTTGTGAAAGCCTTTAATTAAATTGTTTATAATGATAACAAGGTAATTAATTAGATTAATTCATTCCTTGATAACATTTTATATCATAAAAAAAACCTAGCCTCACTCGACAAGCTCTCTCTCGGCCGCCTCCTTGAAGCCGTGAGCTTCTCCATCGCCGCCGTGTTTTCTTGGTGGTTCGTGGTGGTCGTCGATCGGTTATTGTAACCGTGAGTCTTGTTTGTTTAAGAATAAGCATAGCAACTTGTTCTTGAACATCCCTTAGCTCGAGATGGTTGAGCCAACCCCGTGCATGGCCTGACCGTGACTCGTGGCTAACAAATTCCGGCGTTTCGAACTAGATGGCTCAATGAAAACCCAAGGTGGTGCGTGGCGGCTAGGGTTTGGAACCCTGGCGCCGCCGCCGCTCGAGCTTGGCTCGGCCATGGGCTAGGGTTTCGAACCCTAGGCCATTAATGGTCCAGCCGTGGGCTTTTGTGGTTCGAACCATGGTGGTTCGTGTCTTAGCCGCTTAAGTTCGTGGCATGTGATGTCCCGAGCGTACGATAATTTTTCAAAAATTATTTTACAGTTTTAATTAGAATTAAATTTAAAATGTTTAGAATTTAATTAATTAAATGTTAATGCATGCTTTATGTGTTGTTTGAGCATGGTGCGTGGTTATAGCCCTTTGACCTATTAGATAGGATTTGTGGATGTTTGTAATATATAATACGACCTGCGTGTCGTGCCTTCTCTATTTCATTCTAAATGTAATCCCTCCCCTATGTTCCCCTCGAATGTGAATCGAGGAATTCTATATCTTGTAAATAGTGTAGTTTATTTTTTTGATGGTGATCAATGAAGATGGAGCATCGTGCTGGGATGAGGAGGCCATTCACAAATTGGAGCCAAAGGAAGGTGCTTGTGAAGTTACCTTAGGTTGACTCTTAGGATTTTCTCATTGGCTTGAGAGAATAGTTAGTAGGGGTTATAACCATGTCACGTTTAATTATGTATGTTGATGCATGATTTATCTTATGTTTTAGATTGATAATTGTATTACACATATATGTAGATATGTATACAACTATATGTAGTGGACATATTTTAAATTATCAAACTAATCATGAGATCAATAAATCCCTTTAAAATATTAACTTTTAGATGCCTTCCAAAATTAAAAGTACTCGTCAATAACTTCGATTGTACATGTGTGGGTTTGCCAAAGCAAAGCACCGTGGCAATCTTAGTAAGACGCGAAAGGATAAAAGTGATATCCGTTATACTTTAAATTGGGTACGACTTAACTAAGTTATCTCAATAGGATTGGGAACTTAGAGGCATGGGTTGGATAATAATTCATTTGATGAATTGAACAAAGCGTTGTTCGTCCAACTATCCAAGAATTATATGTGATGTAATTGACAAAGTGTTGTCTACCTAAATAACCGAGTCTTGGGCGATTAGCCAAAGCTAACTCAAGATTAGGCGAAATATGGATCTTGGCCCACTAAAGGTTTTGAGGGTTGATATTTTTTAATCAAAATAGTGGGAGTATCATTTAATATAAGACCATGTTAAATGATTAAATCATAAACTTATTTTGCATATTTATATTGTAGATATCCATGGCAACTAACAACGTTACTAGCACTTTATCACTGCGATCGGTCCTTGAGAAGGACAAATTAAATGGGACAAATTTCCTAGACTGGCATAGGAACTTGAGGATAGTCATCAAACAAGAAAAGAAACAATATGTCCTAGAGGAACCCTTGCCCGCTGAGGAACCTCCCCTAACGGCTACAAGAGCCGAAAAAGATGCTTATAAGAAGCATCAAAGTGACGCACTTGATGTTGGGTGCCTTATGCTTGCAACCATGAACTCTGAGCTTCAGAAGCAACATGAGGAAATGGAGGCGTTCGATATGATCGAGCACCTTAAGCAATTGTACCAACAGCAAGCAAGACAAGAGAGGTATGACATCTCTAAGGCGTTATTTCAGTGCAGGATGGTAGAGGGAAGCCTAGTTGGAACTCATGTGCTCAAGATGATTGGGTACATTGAGAATCTGGACAAGCTGGGTTTTCCATTGGACCAAGAGTTGGCCACCGATGTGATCTTGCAATCGTTGCCTGAGAGCTTCAGTCAATTTGTAGTAAATTACAATATGACTGACATGGAAAAGACTCTACCACAATTGCTTGGTATGTTGAGAACATATGAAGCAAATACAAAGAAGACTAAGGCCACAAATGTTCTTATTGTGAATAAGGGCAAAGGAAAGGCCAAAGCTAAAGGCAATAAGAAAGCAAAGAAGGTCTTTGTTAAATCTAAGCCAAAGTCTTATGCACTGAAACCAAAAGGAGGGATAGCAAAGGAAGGGAACTGTTTTCATTGCGGTGAGACCGGCCATTGGAAAAGAAACTGCAAAGTATATATGGAGGATCTAAAGAAAGGAAGTGTGACTTCCACTTCAGGTATTTTTGTTATAGAAGTCAATTTATCTACTTCTTCATCATGGGTATTAGATACTGGATGTGGATCTCACATTTGTGTAAATGTGCAGGATCTAAAAAGGAGTAGGACGTTGGCGAAAGGTGAAGTTGATCTCCGAGTTGGAAATGGAGCAAGAGTTGCTGCATTAGCTATAGGAGATTATTGTTTAGCTTTACCTTCTGGTTTATCGTTGATTTTACAAGACTGTTATTTTGTGCTATCTATTACTAAAAACATAATTTCTATTTCTTGTTTAGACAAGTATGGTTTTTCATTTATAATAAAGGACAACTGTTGTTCTATTTATTTAAATGATATGTTTTATGCTAGTGCACAAATGGTGAATGGTCTTTATGTATTAAATCTTGATATGCCCATCTATAACATAAATACTAAAAGGATTAAAAATAATGATTGTAATCCGACTTATCTCTGGCACTGTCGCTTGGGCCACATAAACGAGAACCGCATATCTAAACTTCATAAGGATGGAGTATTTGATTCATTTGATTTTGAATCATATGAAACATGCAAATCTTGTTTAATGAGCAAGATGACTAAAGCCCCTTTCAAGGGACATGTTGAAAGGGCAAATGTTTTATTGGGACTAATACATAGTGATGTATGTGGACCAATAAGTACACAAGCTAGAGGTGGTTTTCAAAACTTCGTTACATTTACTGATGACCTCAGTAGATATGGGTATGTGTACCTAATGAAGCATAAGCACGAAACCTTTGAAAAGTTCAAAGATTTCAAGAATGAAGTACAAAACCAACTTGGCAAAAGTATCAAAATCCTTCGATCAGATCGAGGAGGTGAATACTTAAGCCAAGAGTTTCATGACCATCTAAAGGAATGTGGGATAGTCCCACAACTCACTCCTCCGTATACTCCACAATGGAATGGTGTATCCGAGAGGAGAAATCGAACCTTGTTGGACATGGTTAGATCAATGATGAGTCATGCAGATCTTCCGATATCGTTTTGGGGACACGCTCTAGAAACAGCGATTTTCTTACTGAACCGTGTTCCATCTAAATCAGTGGAAAAGACACCATATGAGATATGGACTGAGAAGCGTCCTAGTATGTCTTTTATGAATATTTGTGGTTGTGAGGCTTTCGTTAGACGTCACGCCACTAACAAACTTGGACCCAAATCTGATAAGTGTTTATTTGTGGTGTATCCTAAGGAAACAAAAGGATACTATTTCTATTATCCCACCGAGAACAAAGTAGTTGTTGCTCGGACTGGTATATTTCTTGAAATAGAATTTATTTCTAGAAAAACCAGTGGGAGAAAAATAGAACTTAGTGAAGTTCAACCACAAGAAAACACTGAACCTGAGATTGAGATGGAAACAGAGCAGGCACCGCAAGCTGTTGTGGAAGAAGCACCTGCTCAAGAGACACAAGCCCAGCGTAGGTCTGTAAGAGAACACCGGGTGCCACAGAGATATGGATTTCTTGTGACTCAACAAGGTGACTTACTACTTGTTGATGAGGATGAGCCGTCATTTTATCAACAAGCTATAATGGGCACTGATGCTGAGAAATGGCAAGAGGCCATGAAATCTGAGATGGAATCCATGTATGCAAACCAAGTATGGACTTTGGTTGATCCACCTGAAGGGGTACGACCCATAGGGTGCAAATGGATTTTCAAGAAAAAGACCGATGTGGATGGTAACGTACAAACCTATAAAGGTCGGCTGGTTGCAAAAGGATTCAAACAAATTCATGGTATTGACTATGATGAAACCTTTTCACCAGTGACCATGGTTAAATCCATAAGGATCTTACTTGCAATAGCTGCATTTCATGATTATGAAATCTGGCAGATGGATGTCAAAACAGCTTTCCTTAATGGAAATCTGCTCGAGGATGTGTACATGACACAGCCCGAGGGTTTTGTCAATCCAAAGGATGCTGGAAAGATATGCAAGCTACAACGATCCATTTATGGATTGAAGCAAGCTTCTCGGAGTTGGAATCTTCGATTTGATGATGCAATCAAAGAGTTTGGTTTTATCAAAAACGAAGATGAACCTTGTGTCTACAAGAAGGTCAGTGGGAGCGTAATCAATTTCCTAGTGTTATATGTAGATGACATACTTCTCATTGGAAATGATATCCCTGCCTTGCAATCTGTAAAGATTTGGCTAGGGAACTGCTTTTCGATGAAAGACTTGGGAGAAGCCACCTATGTATTAGGAATCAAGATCTATAGAGATAGATCGAGAAGGCTTCTTGGTCTAAGTCAAAGTACATACATAGACAAAGTGCTTAAAAGGTTTAGCATGCAAGAATGAAAGAAAGGATTCGTGCCTATGACGCATGGCATTTATCTCTCGAAGGAACAGTGTCCTTCAACACCAGATGAGAGACAACGCATTAGTAAGATTCCATATGCATCAGCTATTGGATCTATCATGTATGCCATGATATGTACTCGTCCCGATGTATCGTATGCTTTGAGCATGACGAGCAGATATCAAGTTGATCCAGGTGAAGGTCACTGGATTGCTGTCAAGAACATCCTGAAGTACTTGAGAAGGACTAAGGATACATTCTTGATTTATGGAGGTGAGGAAGAGCTCAATGTAATGGGTTACACTGATACAAGCTTCCAAACTGACAAAGATGATTTTTGATCGCAATCTGGATATGTGTATTGCCTAAATGGAGGTGCTGTGAGCTGGAAGAGTTCAAAGCAAGAAACAGTAGCCGATTCTACAACGGAAGCTGAGTATATTGCTGCCTCGGATGCAGCAAAGGAAGCAGTTTGGATGAGGAAGTTCATTTCTGAACTTGGAGTGGTGCCTAGCATTAAAGATCCGATAGAACTCTATTGTGACAACAATGGAGCGATCGCATTGGCTAAGGAACCAAGATCTCACCAAAGATCCAAGCACATACTTAGGCGTTTCCATTTCATTCGAGAAATCGTTGAAAGGGGAGATGTTAAAATATGCAAAGCACCAACAGATGATAATGTATCTGACCCATTGACGAAGCCACTGTCACAGCAGAAGCATGATCGTCATACTAGATCTCTAGGCATTAGGTATATGTCTGAGTGGTCTTAGTGCAAGTGGTAGATTTGTTGGGATATGCCCTAAGACATATCATTAGATGATTGTTTATGACATACAATGTAATATGATTTTATGAATGGCAATTCATTATTATATATTAGTCTTTTAACTGTGCAATATGAATTAATATATATGTTAATGTCCTTGGAATAATATTGTATTATTCTTAAAGATGTCCCTAGTCAAGTATTATCATGAATACGGATAATGATAATACGTAGAGACTAGTATGTGTTGATTGATGAATTGTTCATTGATATGAGATATCAAATCAATACATGGGTACATGTTAGAGAACAATGTACTGGACAGACCCACCATGAGAATGCAACATGGATAGTTATATGATCGTCATATGCAATTCTCATAATGATAATAATTAATGTAATCCTTACGACTTGTGATCATGAGAGATCCCAACATAAGGAGTTATGTATCTTGATATCGTCAAACGTTACCCGTAATAGGGAAATCTATAAAGGCGACTATTGGATACACTACGAATTATGTAGAGGGATGTTGACTGATCGAGATAGGATTTGTCCCTCCTATATAACAGGAGATGTGTTTGGCCTTGATCAAGTGAGAACTAAACTGCATGGCCATGCTCGAATGAGTCGATATGAGATATCGAGCTTATTCGTTTATTCTAGTTCTACTTGGGGATCAAGAAATAGAGATTGAATATATGAGTATGACTATTCCATGACTCGTGTTCAATCTAAACACAAAGGACAAAGGGATTAAGTTACATGGTTAATATTATCACAAGTTCTAAAGGTTATGTCGAGTCATTGACATTCTTGTAATTTGGGTAGCCTCGATGTGTTGCTAGACACCGCTCTTTGCTTGTAACATAAAATGAGATTTTATGTCACTGCCAACATTACAAGATCCTATCGGGTCGCACAAAAGATTAAATCGATATAGGGAATTAAATTCATTGGATGAATTAATTAATTAAGAAGAGTCTTAATTAAATAATTGTGAAGATTTAATTAAATCATGGGCTTGAGCCCATGAGGCTTTGTGAAAGCCTTTAATTAAATTGTTTATAATGATTACAAGGTAATTAATTAGATTAATTCATTCCTTGATAACATTTATATCATAAAAAAAACCTAGCCTCACTCGTCAAGCTCTCTCTCGGCCGCCTCCTTGAAGCCGTGAGCTTCTCCATCGCCGCCGTGTTTTCTTGGTGGTTCGAGGTGGTCGTCGATCGGTTATTGTAACCGTGAGTCTTGTTTGTTCAAGAATAAGCATAGCAACTTGTTCTTGAACATCCCTTGTTCGTTTAATCGTGTGGATACCGTTGAGGCAAGATCTTGGAGGTGTTGCTCGTGACTCGGGATCGTTGGACGTAGTGCACTGTGGAATCTGCTCAAACACGCTACAAGGGTAGACTTTTGTAAACCTTTATCCGATATGAATCCCTATGTATAGATCCATTGTTCTAGTAATCCAAAATTTTTATTCCGCTGTGTTGTATGTTCTAAGGATTACTTACAACATCGTGCCGGGATGAGGAGGCCATTCAAAAATTGGAGCCAAAGGAAGGTGCTTGTGAAGTTACCTTAGGTTGACTCTTAGGATTTTCTCATTGGCTTGAGAAAATCGCTAGTAGGGGCTATAACCATGTCACGTTTAATTATGTATGTTGATGCATGATTTATCTTATGTTTTAGATTGATAATTGTATTACACATATATGTAGATATGTATACACCTATATGTAGTGGACATATTTTAAATTATCAAACTAATCATGAGATCAATAAATCCCTCTAAAATATTAAGTTTTAGATGCCTTCCAAAATTAAAAGTACTCGTCAAAACTTCGATTGTACATGTGTGGGTTTGCCAAAGCAAAGCACCGTGGATATCTTAGTAAGGTGCGAAAGGATAAAAGTGATATCCGTTATACTTTAAATTGGATACGACTTAACTAGGTTATCTCAATAGGATTGGGAACCTAGAGGCATGGGTTGGATAATAATTCATTTGATGAATTGAACAAAGTGTTGTTCGTCCAACTATCCAAGAATTACATGTGATGTAATTGACAAAGTGTTGTCTACCTAAATAACCGAGTCTTGGGCGATTAGCCAAAGCTAACTCAAGATTAGGCGAAATATGGATCTTGGCCCACTAAAGGTTTCGAGGGTTGATATTTTTAAACAAAATAGTGGGAGTATCATTTAATATAAGACCATGTTAAATGATTAAATCATAAACTTATTTTGCATATTTATATTGTAGATATCCATGGCAACTAACAATACAACAAGCACATTATCACTGCGATCGGTCCTTGAGAAGGACAAATTAAATGGGACAAACTTCCTAGACTGGTATAGGAATCTGAGGATAGTCCTCAAACAAGAAAAGAAACAATATGTCCTAGAGGAACCCTTGCCCGCTGAGGAACCTCCCCTAACGGCTACAAGAGCCGAAAAAGATGCTTATAAGAAGCATCAAAGTGACGCACTTGATGTTGGATGCCTTATGCTTGCAACCATGAACTCTGAGCTTCAGAAGCAACATGAGGAAATGGAGGCGTTCGATATGATCGAGCACCTTAAGCAATTGTACCAACAGCAAGCAAGACAAGAGAGGTATGACATCTCTAAGGCGTTATTTCAGTGCAGGATGGTAGAGGGAAGCCTAGTTGGAACTCATGTACGCAAGATGATTGGGTACATTGAGAATCTGGAGAAGCTGGGTTTTCCATTTGACCAAGAGTTGGCCACCGATGTGATCTTGCAATCGTTGCCTGAGAGCTTCAGTCAATTTGTAGTAAATTACAATATGACTGACATGGAAAAGACTCTACCACAATTACTTGGTATGTTGAGAACATATGAAGCGAATACAAAGAAGACTAAGGCCACAAATGTTCTTATTGTGAATAAGGGCAAAGGAAAGGCCAAAGCTAAAGGCAATAAGAAAGCAAAGAAGGTCTTTGTTAAATCTAAGCCAAAGTCTTATGCACTGAAGCCAAAGGGAGGGATAGCAAAGGAAGGGAACTGTTTCCATTGCTGTGAGACCGGTCATTGGAAAAGGAACTGCAAAGTATATCTGGAGGATCTCAAGAAAGAAAGTGTGACTTCCACTTCAGATATTTTTGTTATAGAAGTCAATTTCTCTACTTCTTCATCTTGGGTATTAGATACTGGATGTGGATCTCACATTTGTGTAAATGTGCAGGACCTCAAAAAGAGTAGATTGTTGGCGAAAGGCGAAGTTGATCTCCGAGTTGGAAATGGAGCAAGAGTTGATGCATTAGCTATAGGAGATTATTATTTATCTTTGCCTTCTGGTTTATCGTTGATTTTAAAAGATTGTTATTTTGTGCCTTCAATTACCAAAAACATTATTCCTATTTCTTGTTTGGACAAGTATGGATTCTCATTTATTATAAAGGACAACTGTTGTTCCATTTATTTAAATGATATGTTTTATGCTAGTGCACAAATGGCGAATGATCTTTATTTATTAAATCTTGATATGCCTGTCTATAACATAAATACTAAAAGGATTAAAAATAATGATTGTAATCCGACTTATCTCTGGCATTGTCTCTTGGGCCACATAAACAAGAACCACATATCTAAACTTCATAAGGATGGAGTATTAGATTCATTTGATTTTTTGAATTATATGAAACATGTGAATCTTGTTTAATGGGCAAGATGACTAAAGCCCCTTTCAAGGGACATGTTGAAAGGGCAAATGTGTTATTGGGACTAATACATAGTGATGTATGTGGACCAATAAGTACACAAGTTAGAGGTGGTTTTCAGTACTTCGTTACATTTACTGATGACCTCAGTAGATATGGGTATGTGTACCTAATGAAGCATAAGCATGAAACCTTTGAAAAGTTCAAAGATTTCAAGAATGAAGTACAAAACCAACTTGGCAAAAGTATCAAAATCCTTCGATCAGATCGAGGAGGTGAATACTTAAGCCAAGAGTTTCATGACTATCTAAAGGAGTGTGGGATAGTCCCACAACTCATTCCTCCGTATACTCCACAATGGAATGGTGTATCCGAGAGGAGAAATCGAACCTTGTTGGACATGGTTAGATCAATGATGAGTCATGCAGATATTCTGATATCGTTTTGGGGACACGCTCTAAAAACATCGATTTTCTTACTGAACCGTGTTCCATCTAAATCAGTGGAAAAGACACCATATGAGATATGGACTGGGAAGCGTCCTAGTATGTCTTTTATGAAGATTTGGGGTTGTGAGGCTTTCGTTAGACGTCACGCCACTAACAAACTTGGACCCAAATCTGATAAGTGTTTATTTGTGGGGTATCCTAAGGAAACGAAAGGATAATATTTCTATTATCCCACAGAGAACAAAGTAGTTGTTGCTCGGACTGGTGTATTTCTTGAAAGAGAATTTATTTCTAGAAAAACCAGTGGGAGAAAAATAGAACTTAGTGAAGTTCAACCACAAGAAAACACTGAACCTGAGATTGAGATGGAAACAGAGCAGGCACCGCAAGCTGTTGTGGAAGAAGTACCTGCTCAAGAGACACAAGCCCAGCGTAGGTCTGTAAGAGAACACCGGGAGCCACAGAGATATGGATTTCTTGTGACTCAACAAGGTGACTTACTACTTATTGATGAGGATGAACCGTCATCTTATCAACAAGCTATAATGGGCACTGATTCTGAGAAATGGCAAGAGGCCATGAAATCTGAGATGGAATCCATGTATGCAAACCAAGTATGGACTTTGGTTGATCCACCTGAAGGGGTACGACCCATAGGGTGCAAATGGATTTTCAAGAAAAAGATCGATATGGATGGTAATGTACAAACCTATAAAGGTCGGCTGGTTGCAAAAGGATTCAAACAAATTCATGGTATTGACTATGATGAAACCTTTTCACCAGTGGCCATGGTTAAATCCATAAGGATCTTACTTGCAATAGCTGCATTTCATGATTATGAAATCTGGCAGATGGATGTCAAAACAGCTTTCCTTAATGGAAATCTGCTCGAGGATGTGTACATGACACAGCCCGAGGGTTTTGTCGATCCAAAGGATGCTGGAAAGATATGCAAGCTACAACGATCCATTTATGGATTGAAGCAAGCTTCTCTGAGTTGGAATCTTCGTTTTGTTGATGCAATCAAAGAGTTTGGTTTTATCAAAAACGTAGATGAACCTTGTGTCTACAAGAAGGTCAGTGGGAGCATAATCATTTTCCTAGTGTTGTATGTAGATGACATACTTCTCATTGGGAATGATATCCCTGCCTTACAATCTGTAAAGATTTGGCTAGGGAACTGCTTTTCGATGAAAGACTTGGGAGAAGCCACCTACGTATTAGGAATCAAGATCTATAGAGATAGATCGAGAAGGCTTCTCGGCCTAAGTCAAAGTACATACATAGACAAAGTGCTTAAAAGGTTTAGCATGCAAGAATCAAAGAAAGCATTCGTGCCTATGACACATGGTATATATCTCTCGAAGGAACAGTGTCCTTCAACACCAGATGAGAGACAACGCATGAGTAAGATTCCATATGCGTCAGCTATTGGATCTATCATGTATGCCATGATATGTACTCGTCCCGATGTATCGTATGCTTTGAGCATGACGAGCAGATATCAAGTTGATCCAGGTGAAGGTCGCTGGATTGCTGTCAAGAATATCCTGAAGTACTTGAGAAGAACTAAGGATACATTCTTGATTTATGGAGGTGAGGAAGAGCTCAATGTAATGGGTTACACTGATGCAAGCTTCCAAACCGACAAAGATGATTTTCGATCGCAATCTGGATATGTGTATTGCCTAAATGGAGGTGCTGTGAGCTGGAAGAGTTCAAAGCAAGAGACAGTAGCCGATTCTACAACGGAAGCTGAGTATATTGCTGCCTCGGATGCAGCAAAGGAAGCTGTTTGGATCAGGAAGTTTATTTCTGAACTTGGAGTGGTGCCTAGCATTAAAGATCCGATAGAACTCTATTGTGACAACAATGGAGCGATCGCATTGGCTAAGGAACCTAGATCTCACCAAAGATCCAAGCACATACTTCGGCGCTTTCATTTCATTCGAGAAATCGTTGAAAGGGGATATGTTAAAATATGCAAAGTACCAACAGATGATAACGTATCTGACCCATTGACGAAGCCACTGTCACAGCAGAAGCATGATCTGTTGGGATATGCCCTAAGACATATCATTAGATGATTGTTTATGACATACAATGTAATATGATTTTATAAATGGCAATTCATTATTATATATTATTCTTTTAACTGTGCAATGTGAATTAATATATATGTTAATGTCCTTAGAATAATATTGTATTATTCTTAAAGATGTCCATAGTCAAGTATTATCATGAAAGGGATAATGATAATACGTAGAGACTAGTATGTGTTGATCGATGAATTGTTCATTGATATGAGATATCAAATCAACATATGGGTACATGTTAGAGAACGATGTACTGGACAGACCCACCATGAGAATGCAACATGGATAGTTATATGATCGTCATATGCAATTCTCATAGTGATAATAATGTATGTAATCCTTACGACTTGTGATCATCAGAGATCCCAACATAAGGAGTTATGTATTTTGATATCGTCAAACGTTACCCGTAACAGGGTAAACTTTAAAGGCGACTATTGGATACACTACGAATTATGTAGAGGGATGTTGACTAATCGAGATAGGATTTGTCCCTCCTATATAACAGGAGATGTGTTTGGCCCTTGATCAAGTGAGAACTAAAATGCATGGCCATGCTCAAATGAGTCGATATGAGATATCGAGCTTATTCGTTTATTCTAGTTCTACTTGGGGATCAAGAAATAAATATTGGATATACGAGTATGACTATTCCATGACTCGTGTTCAATCTAAACACAAAGGACAAAGGGATTAAGCTACATGGTTAATATTATCACAAGTTCTAAAGGTTATGTCGAGTCATTGACATTCTTGTAATTTGGGTAGCATTGATGTGTTGCTAGATACCGCTCAATGCTTGCGACATAAAATGAGATTTTATGTCACTGCCAACATTACAAGATCCTATCGGGTCGCACAAAAGGTTAAATCGAGAAGGGAAATTAAATTCATTGGATGAATTAATTAATTAAGAAGAGTCTTAATTAAGTGATTAAAAGGTTTTAATTAAATCATTGGTTTGGGCCCATAAGACTTTGAGAAAGTCTTGAACCTTAATTAAAAGCCTTATAATATAAATACATGGTTTTGATTAATTGTTAATCATACTTTTTCATATCATAGCTTGATATAAAAAACCTAGCCTCTCCTCCTCCAACTCTCGGCCGCCTCTTCCTTATCTTCTCTCGGCCGCCGCCGATTGTAAGGTAGTGTGATTGGCCGCCGTTGATCGGTTTTGAACCGTGGGTTGAGTTTTGGTTCAAGAATAAGTCTAGCAACTTGTTCTTGAACATCCCTTTCGATTTGATCGTGTGGATACCGTAGAGACGAAGGTGCAAACTTTCGTTTGTGACTCGTGGTGCTACAACGAGGATTCTGCTTCAAACACGCTACAAGGGTGAGACACTTGTATTTCCTTTATCCGATATGAATCCCTATGTATAGATCTGCTGGTTAGTAATCCATAAAAATTTTATTCCGCTGCGTTGTATGCTCTTGGATTACTTACAGTGGTATCAGAGCCGTGTTACAGTTT
>CAJQUN010001836.1:0-43076 GCA_907163345.1 Haberlea rhodopensis
TACCAGAAGGCAAATTAAAAAAAGCAGAGAGATGACAATTTCAAATTCGCCCCAACCACATTCAGATAGCTCAAAGGAGGTTATTCAACAACTCTTAACAGGATTATTGAAACTAGGATGCAAGTTGAAAAACAGCACGCTTGATCACCACTCCAAGATCCTCATTGTTGCTCCCCGAACATAGACCGTCCACTTGTGTGATTAGGTTCTGATTGACATAATTATCATGAAAAGGAGAATGATCAATTATGCTACTCGAGGCCCCCGACGAAAGATAACCTTCTGTGAAACACAAATGGTGAGATTCAACTTACTATGTGGGCTTTCTGCCAAGCCAAAAGGCATGGTTCCATACACGATCGAAACACATAATTCCACATCTTTGAGCCTCTTGGATAAATTCTGCAGAAACCCGGTGGCACAAAAAAATACAAATTTTGGTGTTTGTCTAAGAAATGTCGAGGAGATTATAGAACAAAGCATGACATACAACCACAAAAGTTAAAAATTCGTTAACTGGACAAAATCCAATCAACAAAGTAAATTACAGTAAAATGTCAAACTATGTTAAAAAGCATAGTACAATTCAAGCAGGTGATATTCATTTCCTGCTTTTCGCTTAACATCCACTAATTTCTTACATTCCATTGTAAATGATTTTACGTAGACAGTAAAGTGGAAATCCTTCAGTTTCTCTGAGAAGCACTTTCTCACATAAATATCCCCGCATCCGAACAAGGAGTTTAAGAACATAAACATTAAGTGAAGAGCCATCAATTAATGGCATATTCCCAAAAGTCAGATGTAAAAGTAGGCGACAAATTTTGTATCTATACAAAAAAGACAAAGTAACTTTGTTTTTACTTCAACTTAGAGAAGGGGGCTTTACATTAGGGCTCTCCCTAATTAACAGGATTTTAAACACAAAAAACCTTATTAGCTACGACTCACTGGCTATATGCATTATTCGGCACAAATTAACATTTGACACCACTAAAAAGGTAAACTTATGGAAATTGTTGTACCTTTTTGTCACTACCACCGGAAGACTTGGTATGCGCTGGGGCTTTGGAATGGGCTCATTGTTGTGGGTTCAAGCTGCGTGTCGCTTTGTACTGCGTCAGCAATTTTGAAGCATCAGAAAATATGAAGAATGAAGGGATGCCAACTTTCCATCTTGTGCAATTAGGAATTTTGACAATCAACTAGGGTTTGCAGTTGGGATATCTCAACTTTCAGCAAAGGTCAAGCCTTTGTTTTTCTTTAAACAAATTAGAAAATTAATTTTGGTTCTAGATTATTTATATTTGCTGAGATACTAAAATTTTTTGTAATATAAAATTCCAGAATCCGTCTTCAATGATACGGAGTCGACAATCATCCTAGTTCTAATACCCAATTCATCACTCCTCCGGAATTTATCGTCGGTAGATCTCAAATAATTTCCATAAATTAACAAGGTATTTCATCTATTTCTTGTAGCTTTTAATTTATATATTATTTTATTAAGATGTCATGAATCGAGGCTGTAAGAAGCAGGCACACGAGCGATAAGTGAAATATTTATTGAAAATCTTGTTGCCATCTTCTGGTTACACTAACGAATTTAGCTGATTTGTCTTGTTTTACTTTCATAAGTTTTTTTCTTAAACGTGATAGGAAAGATAATGGCAGCAGAAGAAGATATCGATTTGTCAGCTTTGAATTCACAGTTAAATGAAATTCACATTAACTGGAATCAGGAGATGATAAGAAGCCAGTCACAAGCGGATTCCTTGCGAGAGAAGATTACTGAGGTGAAGGCTAGTATACAAGGATCCGATCAAGATGCGAAGCAAGAATTAAATGTTCTGTGGCGTAGAATCAAAACTTCTGCGACACTATTGATTTACTTGAAATCAAAAGCAAGAATCATGGCTGTTCCTCATTTAGCTTATATTTCTTGTGGTATCAAGCAATTAGACGGTGTAGGCCTTGTTGATAAAAATTGTGTGCCATTGGCGGGCTGGTCTAGGAATATGGATGTTTCTTCTTTTGATAGTGCAGACGAGGAAGCATGGACTGCCCTTAGTTTTCCGAGGGGTTCTCTTGATGAAGATGACTTGGTCTATATCAATGAATTACTTAAAAGTGTACAAGTGGTTGCTGACGCAATGGAAGGGCTTGTCAAGAGAGTTGTTTTGGCAGAATATGAAACTGCCGCTGAGAAGGAAAAGGTAGCAGAAGGGCAGGAGGAGATTAAAAAGAAGGGTGTCCAGATCGATAACATGTCTGTAAAATTAGAGGAAATGGAACAGTTTGCTCTTGGAACAAACTGTATTCTGAATGATATGAGACAAAGGGTCGAAGTTTTGGTTGAAGAAACTTATAGACAAAGACGAAGAGCTACCGAAAATGAGCAGGAGCTTTGTCGCGTTAAGCAAGACTTTGAGTCTCTTAAATCCTATGTCAGTACTTTGATTAACGTAAGAGAAACACTTATTTCATCTGAGAAACAATATCAGACAATTGAAAAGCGCTTTGAAAGGTTAATCTGTTCTACCTATGTGCAATTTTCTTGCCATCAATTCTTGCCTGATGTTATTCATGGTTTGGTTCTTCTTCATGCTTTAGTTTTCTTCGTTTAGCTTCATGTTTACAATATTAATCATGGACCCTTATTTCAAACACCTACATTCCACATTGCTTTTTGTATGTCTAGTTGTAATGGCAAAAACCAACTGAAGCCGAATGCTATTTTGAATGATATTTATGGTGCTCTCAACTGGAATTGAAGACTAAAATTGTCAATAAATTCAATTCATAAACTAAATTTTTTTTCTTAAATCATTAAAATCAGTCTCTCTTCATCCAATCTTATTTTCTTGCGAAGAAATTTCTCTTTTCATGAGTTGTTACTGCTCATAGCCTGTTGACAAGCACCGTCGGCCTGTAGGATTAGATCAATTAAATTAACTGTTTTTAGTTTTTAATTCAACCAGGCTTGTCGCGAAAACTCTCCAGTTGGAAAATGAGAAGACTCAGAAGGAATCCGAAGTTCAGAAGCTGATGGAAGAGAATGTGAGACTGAGTGCTCTACTTGACAAAAAGAGGCCCAACTCGTGGCCATGAATGAACAGTGCAAGGTCATGGCACTAAATGCCTTCAACATATAGTTCGAGTGTTGATATACCTGTGCTTTTCTTCTGCATCTCTACTCACAAACCTTGCCCGCACGCTGAGAAGTGTGTATCAGATGAGTTTGACTTGTTATTTTGATGCATCAAGTATTGAAGAAGTATGAAACTGATTGGATATAAATCTTGTATTAACCGGACTTTTTGCATCATGTTTTACCCAAATGCAGCTGTATTGTACTATCTCAATTCTCAATAAACTGAAGTTCCATTTGTTCGGGGGCCATTCTCAACGATTTTGTCTTCCATTTGTGTATGTCATCACGTGTTATGATTGTCTGTTCATTACTCAGAACTTCTATACCAGAAAATGCCTGATAAAACTACATAAAATCAGTTTTTACGTAAATGAGAAGCACACAGAAGAAGTGGCGATGAAGTCCTGAGAGGAGATCAACGAGAACTGCATATTTACTGGTAGTATTTTTTCCGGGATGTTATAAGTATCATTTACGGAGAATCTTTAGAGATGGTGCCGAAAATTTTGAACCAGTCATTTTTACTGTTCTTTAGTTGGAGGTGCAAAGCTTATCTTCTTAGAAAATTGACTGAAGAAATTTGATTAACTTTTACATTGTAAGGATAGTTTTAGGGATCGTAAATATACATATGGGTCATAGATGATTCTCATCCGACTTCCGAGTCTTACATATGTTCGATAGTGAGTAGTTCACTAAGCATATCTCGTTTTAGTATAAATTGTCATTTGTAGACCTACTATCAGAATATACATAGTTACCATGTATACTAGCTTTGTAACTAATCCGTGTCTCATTTTTTTTAGAAAGTCCATATAACATAACTTCGAAAGATTCATTCTTTATGAATCAAGATCAAGTACCATTCAACAAGTGTGCATTGCCTCTTTGAATGAAGAAGAGAAGGGCTTTGTAAAGACACTTTTGAGTCATGTTCCCCCTAAAAGCGAAAACGACTATGTTATTTGACATCCTTCTGGAGCATGAAGACAGGTACCCATCTCAAGTGGCTAGGGGCGGACAGGACGAACTCCTTCTACACTAAAGTGAAATAGTTTTATTGGTTTTTTTTGTTATTAGATCACAAAACTTGATGTAATCTTTTTTTTGTATTAGTTTGGTAAGGGACAGAGTGGGTATCATTGCAAGATATCATAGATTACTTTAGCCCTAGAAAAGGGCACTCTGGAAATCATATCAATTATGTGGCCCATTTAAGTAATCTTGGGCCTCGCAATAGGCCTTGTTGACCTAGTTACATGTCAAACGACTTGTTAATGGTTTAGTCTTCAAGAAATAATCACAGTATAGTAATTTTATACTTCATATATCAAATCAATTTCTATATCTGGAAAAAATAAAATAACATCTATACAATATATTCAAAAAAACACTTTATAGTGGACTTTTTGGTATATTAAAATTGGGGTTTTTCTAAAATAATTTTGATATATCTTACTATCTTATAAAGTGTGAGGATGCCAAAACCCCAAAATTGTCCCTCAAACTCCTTCTTTTTTTACTTTTGTATTCCATTTTTTAAAACTTTAACTTTACTCAAACCTCTCAATTTTCACGAGTTTCACAATCATCCTAACAAAGATGTCAATGCATTAATAACCGCAAGAACCCTACTAATTTAGATAACAAAATAAAATCAAAAAATATAAGGGAGGGTATTAAACTACAAATCAATTTGGGAAAATTTTTTTATTACATCCCAATAGCACAAACAAAAAACAAATTTACAATAACAACGTAATTTTACAAAAAAAATATTGTTGCACGAAATGCGTGCAGAGAAGGACTAGGACTAGTATTAACTATATGACAATTACTTTCTATAAATTGATAATGTTAGATCAAGTAAATTCTATTAATCAAAAAAGCATTAGTCAATCGATACATTAATTCTTTGTATTAAAGAAATCAAAATTCGATGTAATATGTGCATATTTAATCAACTAAAAAACTCATATATAGTTTACTAATTACATCGAAAATGTAGTAAAAATTCCCCTAAAACGTTAAAAATCTTTAAAAAATGTACAACTCAAAATATTAGATAGTCTACACCTGGAAACAAATATTTTTTAAAAGAAATTTATGGCCTTCCTTTATAGATAAATAATTACACAACAAGGTCAGTTTTTAAAAACATTTTGTGGGAGAGTCTATCCTCATTTTTTCCAAGTTTCCATATTGTTGTGCAAAAAATCATCAGGTAACTTGTAACTTGACCAGTATTGGTTTTTGGTAGGGGGTGGTTACCGGTTCGAATCGGTCCGGTACCGGACCGGACCGGCCGGTTCCGGGCCCGTTATGGGCGGAACCGGTCCGATCCGGTAAGGAACCGGATTGGACCGGTTCCAACCCGGAATCGGATTTTTTTTTTTTTTTTTAAGAAAATGGATCCGGTTCCGGTTCAATCCGGAACGGGATCCGTTTGGTCCCGGAACCGGTAAGATACCGGATCCGAAACGTAGAACCGATCCGGTCCGGTTTCGGACCGGTTCGGGACCGGTTAGTCCCGGTTCCGGTTTCGGACCGGACTAACCGGTCCAGTTTCGGACCGGGTCCGGATCGACCCGGTCCGATAAGCACCCCTAGTTTTTGGTTCTATAAGTTAAAGTTTGGCCTTAAAAAACCAATAATCTTGTGTTTTTTTTTTTACTTTTGGTTCTTTTCCTTGCCGAAATACTGAAGTGAAGTCGAAAATTGCTGACACGAGACCCGACTGATACAAGGACAAATGTTATTAACATGTACAGCGTTATGTCAACATTTCCAACAACAAAGGACGTAAAAGTGGACAAGAAACTGACCTAATTGGAGTAAGACCAAGTTTTGAGTACTTACGGGACTAAAAAATCAAAACAAGCCAACTTATAGAAGTATTTTTGCAATTTTTCTTAAAATATATATATTCATATTAATTTATCCTTGTAGCCAAAATTGAAACTGAAAAAAGAAAAAAATTATCTAATAGAGGCCTATTAATTATAAATATCTTCATGGATTTCGGGTTTCCATCCTATTCTACATCGAAATTAAGTGTGTGTTATATTAATAAATCATTAATGTCACATTAAATAACTTCGTGACCAAGTACTAAATTTTAATCTCCCTCCATTTCTTGAACTACAAAATTACATATCTTCTCCCTATAATGATGCATACATAAATATATGATCATATTTGGCAGCAAGAATAAAATCCCATTAATTCAGTCAACCTAGAATGTTCAATCCAGAAGAACATTAAAGAATGGCAATTTTGAATGAAGTGCAAGTTTCAAATTTTCAAAAGAATGGAAAAGTATCAATTTTAGGGTTAGGGTGGTCCATCACGTATGATTTGGTATCCAGTTTAGTGAAAAGCCCCCAATTAATAAGTGCCCAAAAAACTGATTTTGGGTCCACTTTACATAAAAAGATCGAACTTATGATCAACAAGTAGCAAAAACTATGAAGTACATGAAAGCAACAACTATGTGGGCATTAAACTATGTCGTCCATGCCATATATTCTTTAGGGTAATGTTTACTTCCTCCCTACCACATGCACCTGTAAATTTTAGCAGGGATCAGGGACATATTATTATGCAAACTATCGCATTTTTTGTAGCTAACTTGTGGTATGCTTTTTAAAATGTGACAAATACGAGGTTGAAGAAACCATTGTTAACACTAACACCAGCCCTAAACCATTCAAAACAAAACCACACCATTTAACTTGATATTCTCAATGACTAAAATCGAAATAAAAAAAATACAATGACGAAAAATTAATAGAAAACAAGGAACGGTAGATTTGTATATATATTATTTATAAAATCTTAATATTTTTTTCACTTGAATGGCGCATTCAACAGCCTACATGGCTAGATCCACCCCCGAAAAGTTTCATTCAGTTGCTCTTTCATAAAATATTTGAATGCACGTAAATAATTTTTCCAAATGAATAATTAAGACTCAGTTTAATACATTGGTTTGTGTGTGTGTGTGTGTGCATACTTGTAATTTAAACTTTGGATGTCTAAAACATTTAATATAATACTAGAATTACTAAGCAGTGAAGTGATGGTTGGGGTAGCTAGATATTTCTGAATATGGTCTGCAAGTCTCTTTCTGTGAAATAAATTGTGATGAACGAGCAAAGAAGCAGAAAATGAGAGTGGTAGAGATAGGCAAATCTTCAAAGATATGGAAACAAGGATATGATTACTTTGAAGAAACAAATGAAGAAAGGGAAATTAGGGCTTAGGAGGTTGAGAGGGGAGTACAGATTATAGCTTCTGAACATGTTCTTATCGTAAATTGGGTTTTATTTTTTTCCTTATATATTTATTTTTAATAAAGGACTTATTTTAATAAGATGGCAATTATTAATTAGGGTGTTGATGTAATATTACATTTATATATAGTGGTGCGCTTGGCACTTATGGTCCGCCAAATCCGAAGCATTATCTACCCACGATCATGGCACTATCAGCTCATTACGTGTCTGAAAAATCCACATCTATTACTTACCATTAATACACGTTCAACCATCCATGCTGACCGGCAATTACGCCCCGGGTCTTCTTCCCTATTTGACCACGTGGGCCGAGGAGATTGTTGGTCTCATGCGTGACAACATGAAATAGAAATACTGAAAATGAAGAATAAAATTGACACCACAATTTACGTGAAAAACCCCAAAAATTTACCACGGGCAAGATGAAAAGATTTCACTATAATATTTTCATATAGGATACAACATCTCATATCTTTCAAAGAGAATAACAATATCAATATAGTTAAAAAACTGCATCACAAATTATTATAGAACAAACAAGAGAAATGAGAGGAAAACTTGAAAATGGTATGGAATGACAAGAAATACATATAGGTGCATTTCTTGGTATGAACACATCCATGTGAACACAAATATTCAACCATGTTAGGCTGCCAAACTTCATTGATCAAGCCACCATCCATCAATTCAAAACACATGTTTATTTTGTGCATCGTTCAACAGAGGCTGCTGTTTTGCTCGTATCCTCTGTGTTCGGACACCGGACAACTTGGTTTTACCCAGTGACGTGTTCTCTTACGACATCATCATCATCATCATTATTAAATTGTGGTTGAAAGATAAAAATATTTGAAATCAAATATAATTGTTTTAATTAAATCATTGCTACGTTTGGTTCCATAAGGACTATGAAAAAACACAAGAGAATACCAAAGAGTCGCTGGGGGGTTTGGTATCCTATCCCATTAACATTTTAAATGCTACAAAAAAATAAATATCTTTATTTTGACATTATTATTTTATGTTAGCTGTTTATATTCCAAAAAATAATTATACTATCGTATTTTACAATTTGATATCAATCTCAGGTATAAAATGAATTGTTTGCAACAAAACATAATATCAATTCTTATTATGATCTTCTCTTCATTTTCTGTAGGATTATATATATGCAAACAAAAAATGATACAAGATCTTGGAGAACCTAGTTTTGAGTTTTCACTGCCAAATTCGAAAGATTAATGTTGGATGGCTATTTTTTTTGTTTCTGAATAAGGCAAAATTTATTAGCAAATGAAGCACAAGAGGTACTCAATCCCGTTGGGTATTAAAACCCAACATACAAACAGTTCAATGAATGTAACACCACTACCATTACAAAGATTTTAAGCATAGGATAGGTTCTATAAACCAATCCTTTAGAGAGTAAACTCTATTCCGGGCTTTAATCCATCTACATTATCTTAACTTGATGCCATCCATGATTTGATTAGTACCTAATTCCTTTCCTTTAAAATTCCTATTATTTCTTTCATTCCATAAGCACTACACCGTATAAATCCACAAACATGACCACAAATGTTTGCAATACCAGAATGACACATTCTTGTTGGATTTTGAGGCTTAATGAATTAATATTAAGCAAGATGAAAATGGTCTTAATGAATTGAAATTAAGCAAAGAAAAATCTAACGAAGAAAATGGATGCGACAAATGAAAAATTTCCGGGCAAGTAGGGGAGGCGCCTAGTGCCTCCCTTCATGCGCCTAGGAGCCTCCCTACCTGGAAAAGTATTTCCAGCAGTGTAGGGCGGCGCCTAGGCGCACACATGCCTGCGTCTAGGCGCCTGTTCGGCAGATTTTCTGAAACATTGCACCTCTTGGAGTGCAGATGCGATTTTTCATGGCTGATACCTCCAAATGGTGTCTTTTGATGACATTCTATGGACCTAGTATATATCCAAACATCCTTATACTGAATTAATGAGATTTTCAATTTTACACCATAAATTGATAGAGAAAACAAGATCAAAAGTTTTTTCTGCATCATATTCATTTGTTCTTGAAGAAGAGAGTTTGCAACCTTTTGTGGTTGTGAAGCTTGTGATTTGTAGTGCTACTATCACAAGCAATGAGTCGTTGTATCTTGGGAGAAGATTGTCGTATTCCGTAAGCACCGTATGCGGGGTAAAATCTTTTTAAGAAGATAGTGCGCAATACTAGACTCGACTCAGAACATTGTCATCTACAGATTTCCTTCCCGCTACAACGCCGCCGCCAACGAGACCCTTGTGGAGTTGAAGACGAACAAGATACCCAACGAAATTTTAAACAATAATTCTTTCATGCAATTGCAGATGCACATGCGAGGTCTTGTTCTAGCCTCTAACTGGACTCAGGGGGTCATTGAGATAGATGCGGAATTAGCAGCTAAGGTTATCAAGAATCCTAGTTCAACCCATTCCGAAGCTTCGATAATAGACTACATTCACAACTTTGTGACTCTGATAATGCGTTTGTAGTTTCTCATTGTAGAAGAACAGCTAATAGTTTAGCTCGTGAGTTTCCCTGCTACAAAGGATTTTTGTCCATTATTTCTGCAGCCCTTTGTACTTAAAGACTTTGCTCTTCTAGCTTAATATATTTTAACTTCTTTGTTAAAAAAAAAGTGTATGATGAGTGATGTACCATTATACATGCAAGCAAAAATCTTGTCACGATAGTGATTTCATAGAAGATTAATTTACAATTTACAAATAGTGATTGACTATATTATAATCAACCACAGTTTCAAAATTAAATAAATAGAGTCATATCGAGTTTTTTTCTAATATTTTTAATAGCTAGAAAATTAATATGGTAAAATATTATGTAAAAATGGTCGTTTCTGATCAAGTTTCAGGAGAGGAGCTAGACTTTAATGTGGAGATAAGTGCAAATATCAAAAGATGAACCCAAAGAAAGAGTGAAAAGAGTGTGCAGCAGTCAGAGATATCTCCGTAGAGAAAAAACAAATGTAGAATTAGACTTGTAAAAGGGATGAATTCAAGGAGGGAGTCTGAATAAATTTTTGCTTAATCTGCCCACCAGCCACTGCTTTCTCAACAAAAATATATAGCTCACATTTAATAGTTGACACTCCATTTCTTTTTTCATCAATGTAATGATTATAAACCCAGAAAGAACAACGTTTTTTGGCCCTTGTAATCCAGCTTTTATGCATTAAATGACATTTTTTCCTCTACTAAGCTGCGTCATTGTCACTTCTTGAAAATAATTAAACAATTCCTGTAATTTAAATCAATGATATGAGTGATGAAAACCAACTGCTTGTGTTGCTCCTTTTCTAATCGATGTTGGGCCACTGTTCATACTCAAACTCGAGTTAGTCCAAAGAGGACAATGATACTTTAACCACCTGACTATTACCCGAAGTCTCATAAATGGCATTATTAATGCATGCTAGTTCAAGGATTCTGAACTACACAACATCATATCCATGTAAACATATAAATCCATCATGAATTGTACATAAAGTTTAAATGATTCAAGATAAGTACTTAGGCGCTCAGCAAATGTTATTGCCCATGAGTTAGTAGCTCGTGTTGTGTTTTACGGGCCTATTTTGGGTGATTTGGAATGTTGTCCCTTCTTTTAAAAGTTCTTTTGTATGCAATGATTTGGCTCATTTAACTTAATATATTCATGCCAAATCACACTTTTGCGTAATTAGACACTTCGACACCTTAATTTTTGGTACTTCTAGTTTATTTTTGATACTGCTTCTTAGAACAATAAATTTTAACACAACAATATTGCTCCATTGAATATAATCGAGTGTTCACTCTTGTGAATTTTGCAATTAAGTTCAAACCACCACGTGAAAAGTTCTAAAGTGTCTTTTATAAGATATAATTTTTTTAAAAAATCTATCACCCCATTTTACATCAAACCGTGCTCATTCTAACACCATATATAATTCAGAGACCAGATACCATTCGGTACATTGATAAATGATGAGATAAATCCATAAATTTTAACTACACATCTCTCATTTATTTCATATCATCCATTATATCAAACGATGTCCTTTTATTATAGTATTCTTGTAATCAAGGACGTAAATTTTAAAAGTAAATGTTATATAAAATTTCTATATTTAACCATGCATACTTTTAAATATTTTTACTATCTATGTTCCAAGGTGCAACAATAATTAAAGGGACGTGCATGCTAGATGCTAGGTAAATAAATGGGCGACAGAGAAACTAAATGGTATTAAATAATTGTTCGAAATTAAAATCTTTCGCTTTTAATTTAAGAGAATTATATTAATGCTGCTGAAAAAGAGACTACGGCAAAAATCACGGGGGTTTTTAATTACAGCTAGAGGATGACAATACACAGTTGGTGGACAACTATTATAGTGTATCCGGTGCATCAAAGACCAACACACATACACATCTATATATACATATATATATATTGTGTATGTGTGTTGGTCTTTGAATGCACCCAAGAATTCCTATTTTATGTGTGGTACAAGCGGCGAGCCCTACACACCAGCTAATTGCATTCTATTTTTGTAAACTTTAGCCTATATTTGATACTTATTAATTTATTTTGTTTACTTAAATCGAAGGGGGTCGCTGTATGTTGGCCTCTCAACAGATTGTTCTTTGTGTGCTGATGAAGAAGATGATGTGTCCCACTTATTCCTCACCTGCACATTCTCTCATAATATTTGGATGGAATGCTACAACTGGCTCGCAGTTCTTGCGATAATCGAACACACTGCCTGCGAACCATATAAAAGAGATTTTGATAGCAATGTGGAATTGTGTGGTTTGGAGCATCTGGAATCTCCGGAACTCGATGGTTTTCAAAGAATCAAGGCTAGAAAGTTTTACAATACTTGATAGAATTAAAATTCACCTTTGGTCTTGGCTTGTGAATAAAAAGGTTGGGTTGAAAATGTACTCGGTAAATGATTGGCTTTGTTTTCCCCTTTTATGTATAAACATTGATTTGTGAGTAGTTTGGTCGCTTAGGACATTTTGTACCTCACATTGTCATCTCGCACTTTGAGCAATTCTAGTGCTTCTCTAATAAACTTTGGCTTATCCAAAAAAGTAACATTATTATTTATTTTATATTGATTTAATGTTGCACACATATCTATTAAGATACCTCATGATAATTAACACAACAAACATATAACTAGGAGTAATACATACACATGGAATAAGCCCTGGGGTTTAGTTGAGGAGATCAAAGCGATATTTTCAGCAAATATTAAACATAAAATTCTAATTTATCTATTTGCGTTAGAAAGATTTGGATTTTGGCAAATCATACCCATATCAAGATCTAAAATGGAGATTATAATGTTTATCGTGATCTTTTGAAAACATGAATAGCCTACATGCACACGTGGTTTCAATTTTTTACTTCTGAGCTATGATGAACGGATGTGGATACGTAGATAATTTGGTCCAAATTCACTTTATAAGAAAATTGAGAATGTAAATTATAACTTTTCAACCAATGTTTGCATAGTGAAATGGGAACCAAACTACAGTATGTTTTGCGTAATTTTCCCTTAATATATATATATATATATATAATCTAAATAAATATTATTGTATACAACATATCTCATCCTATAAATTTTAAAAATCTCGTGCAATTAATGAAAGTTGACGATGTAAGCTGTAACTTTTTTCAAATAATGGTTAGTGAAATTGTGACCAAACTATATGATGTTAAATGCAATTTTTCCTAAATATTTATAAGAAATCAAGTTTCAACATATAATTAGTATTAAACAATTTTAAAGTCAAAATAATAAAATTGGTGTATCTTGACTTTGTCGGATAAGGTATCAGACGTATTTCGTCATATACAGACACGTAGCCAAGATTAAAAATCAATTTTTAATTCCAGATACGACAAATGGCATATCCGATATGTCTAAGTCAGACGTATCTTGATCGTATCCATACATATCTCAGATATTAAAAAATAATTTTTAATTCAGATATGTCAAATAACGTATTTAATACATATCGGTACAATATTCATATTCAAAACATATCTGATATAAATTTGGATATTTTAGGAGTATACATATATCATAGCTTCTAAGATATACAAATCTCTTCTGTTGTACTACTATATAACAAAAATTTCAATGATAGGAATAATAATTAAAATAATTGGGTTTTATATATAAATTTTGAGACATTAATATATATTTTCTTAAAATGTACCCTAGCAACTGCAAGGCATTTAATCTAGGAAGGCGTGATTCTTCTGCAGAATATCCAATGTCATCATTCATCAATGTCTTATTTCGTGTCCTGCCAACTTTTTTCTTTGTGCACCGTATCATCCTAAAATAAAGCCAGCTCTCAGGAAATTTGATGTTATTTTTAGAGGCGGTAGTCTTGTGGTATATCAATAATTAATATGTTATTCATGTGAAATATTTCATGTAAAATATTTTAAATAAGTGGTGATGATGTCCCTACAAACAGTACTTTTAATATTTTTAAGAACAACGTTAAATTAATCCAGATCTTCCCAACAAAATCCACAGAATATAATCAAATAAATGGTAAACAAAAGTGAATTAAACTCATAAATTAGAAGGAAATAGGCTTGGAATGACACATGCATCACGCATATTCTTAGAATTACAGTCCAACAAAATTCGGAAAAGAAAGTAAAATACAAGAATGAACATCCCACAACCACAAAATAATGCAAACCATCTCAATTTTCGAACGTAGAAATTGTTCGGACAAAGATATTTTTCGGCACAATGGACAAATAAAAATAACCTTGATTGTATCATATCAGTAACTCCAAATAGTTGTGAGATTTCCACTGATATGTATGCACACACAAATATATATGAATAAAACAACATTGAACTAAGCAATATATGGTCTTGATTTTAAAAGACAATTTCCCATAATTTAATTAAAATACTATTAAATATTTTATCTCTATTTTAAGAGTCGGTGACAACTTACCCCAATATGGTATCGATATATGCATTTTATCCTCATGTGGTTTGTAAACATACATTTTACACATTATGGTATCGTGATAGAAAATTTACAACATATGGTTTGTAAATAGATATTTTATCCAATTTGCAAAACATACACATTGTCTTCACAATGAGGTTTTGCATATATATTCACAAATTACATGGGTTAAATTGCATATTTTCAAATTACATGAATGTAAACTGAGTGTTTGGAGAACTACGGGATAGTTTGTAGTCAAAAGCACCTATTTAAGGTTTCCAAAAACTCATTTCAAAGTCTCATTAGCACAAAACAGACATCTAGAAAAATCCGAAACAAAACCAAACCTACTCATAAATTTTCACCTCTTTTAACAAATCTAGTGTTCTTGTAATGCATGCAGAATTGTATTAAAAGTCTATTTTATACTATTCATTTGTTTTTTACCACGCTAACTACATATGAGTTGCACGTCGCTGATAATTTTCCATTCTTAATTTCAAAGTAAAAATGTGTGTATGTATATATGTTTTTTTTATATATATCTACGTATGTACTTTATTTGCACACAAGTGGCCTATCATTTCTGAATCCCCATACCATTTTTCAATTCCTTACTCACAACATTTTGTCTAAGACCAAGAAGCATTTTTACAGTTACATAAAGCCTCTTAAATGAGAGAACTTTCACCTTCACACAAGTACAAGAATATCTCAAAAAGTCTGGTTTTTGTAGTCTGCTAACATATATATCTCAACTAAAAGAAGAATCCTTCTCAAAAATTTATATCATTTTGCAGCATTCATTCATTCACAAAATCCCTTCAATAATCACCTACATGTATGCACACCCATTTATATTTTTCCAATATACATTATAATATATCATATCACATGAAATAATCACAAATCTTTTTGATGGATACCTTTTGATCCAAGCAATTGTGTCTGAAATTCCTCCTCTTTTGTCCCTTTAATTCCTTTTTGTTCTGTCAACTTCAGTCCTTCTCTTCCAGATATCATCTCTCTGATATGAAATCTTCACTCCATGTGCCCAAACTTCATCTCCCCCCCTTTAAAATTCTCACATCCTTGACTTATACCTACTACCACACTTCTCATATCCTCTTCGTGTTTTATAATAACTTCTTCTTGTAATTAGTTTCTTGAATTCTGGTAACATGGAACCTCAAAATTTGCAAAATCCCACCGCAAATGATCAAGAAACGGGGAAGAACAGTAGTTTTCTTTGCAGACAGAGCAGTACTAGGTGGACTCCAACAACTGATCAGATAAGAATCTTGAAGGATCTTTATTACAACAATGGACTTAGGTCTCCTTCTGCGGAGCAGATTCAGAGGATTTCTGCGAGGTTAAGACAATATGGGAAGATTGAGGGCAAGAATGTTTTCTACTGGTTTCAGAATCACAAGGCTAGAGAGAGGCAAAAGAAGAGATTCACTTGTGATAGTATACCCATGCAGTACAGAACCGGGGTTTGGAAGAATGATGAGATTTACAACAAGTTTTCTAACGTGAATTCTGGTGAAATTTAAAGGGTTCTTTTTTCTGTTTTTGTTTTTGATAATTTTGTTTGATGGGTTTATTTTATTCAGTTTCTTGAATATTTATATGCAGGCAATTTTCCATCTTCATCGGTTCCTCCTGCGCCTGGTTTTATTAATGTTAGCTCTGTAGGGAACTTCGGAAATGGATCTTTTGCTGTGGAGAAGAGTTTTAGGGTGAGTACAATGGATGCCTTTTGTAGGTTTGCTGATGCATATGCATAATAAGAAATTTAGGCAGGGTCAGAGAAGATCAAAGTTTGTATTTAACAAAAATTACATATCAAATTTAAATTAGTTTTAAATTAAGAGAGGACGATGGCTCGATCTAGCTAAGCTATGGCTTTGAGTTTCACATTTATACAAATTTTTGCACTGGTTTAAGGTCTGGTATGCCTTTTACATGGCAGACATTTACAAAATAACAGCTACCTGATCTGTGAGATGCCTTGTATTTTGATCAAGAAGAAATTTATAGTGACCATCTTCTATTATGTAAACAGTGATTTTTCAATGACTTAATTAATATAAAATCACTTGTAATGTATGAACATCTGAAGTAGAAATCCAATGTTCATTCGAAACTTCCTTTACCTCTTGTTATTTAGTCTCGTCTATGACAATTTTCAGATTGAATTTATCGAAATTACATTAAACAGGATTGTTCTATAGCCCCAAGTTCCAACACCTGTGGACCAATGAGCCAAAACTTCACATGGATAGGGGTGGATCCTTACTCTGCAACCTACCCTTTTCTTGAAAAGAAAAACTGCAACCTCAATACTGATCTTCAAACCCTAGTAATTGAGGAAGAAGAAGCCGAAGAAGAGACGCCGGAAATCGAAACCCTTCCTCTCTTCCCCATCCACAGCAACATTAAACAAGAGACAGACTACTTCAATGGCGGCTGGCACCACCGCTCTACCGATAGTATCACCGGTCCTGCAGCTTCTTTGGAGCTCACTCTCAACTCCTATGCGGCAAGATTTCCCAATTGCCCTTAAACATTTAAGAAGTGTAAATTTAATTAATATATGTTGGCGTATGTTGTTTAGTGCATTCTAGTAGCCTACATGGAGGGATTAAATCTTAGTAATTTGCAGTTAAATGGGATATTGTGTTAATTTTGATATGTCTGCCTGCCTGCCTGCCTAATTCACCATTTATTGTATATGTTAGCGTATTCGAAAAATCTAAATTAACTTTTTTTATAAGAAAAATTTATTCAAGAGTACAAGAAGTATTAACAAACTAACACAACAACAACCGGGTTCACAAAATCACCCGGAAGAAATACAAATGTCTTAGAATATTGTTAACTAAATGTACTAAGTAAATTTATCAAGCTATAACCTTTGTAGAGTTTTAATATGATTATGATGTAAAAAATTCTCTTGCGAGATATTAGCCAAAAAAAATTGAACTAAAATTCAAATTATAACATATTGAAATATATTCCAGCTTGATTAAACTTCAATAATTTCAAAGATATAAAATAATATTCAAATTTACTAAAAACATTGGTGAACTAATTTGTCAAATTCCAACCATATGTTATCTTGTGCACACCTTAACTGGCTCTACAATCTTTGTAATGTAAATCATTCTTCAATATGTATGTTGGTTTGTAGCATTTCAATTTTTTTAAAAAAATAGCCACTTCATTGTACAATGTATAGCGTACATAAATGCCAACTTATATATATAATAATTGCATATATCCAGGAATATATATACACAATATGTATATATGTATGTAGAGAAAATTATACAAATGGTCCCTAAGAATAGCGGTATTTATAATAGTAGTCTCAAACTTTAAAACAAATCAAATATAGTCCAAAAAAATTATTTTTTTTAACAAAAGTAGTCCACATATATGTTTTTATCACATATAGTCCCACAGAATACAAAAGTGGTTTCTAACCCGTAACAAAACTTGAGACCATTTTTATTTTAAAAAAAACTTTATGTGAGACTATATTTGATAAAAAATATTTATGTGATACTACTTTTCTGTTAAAATGAATTTTTTTGGACTGCATTTGACAGTTCTAAAAGTTTTTACTACTATTGCAAAATTCATCTATTCAATAAGACCTAATATGTGTCTGATTTTTAATTATCCGTCGCTACGCTGTTCCCAAGGACTAGCAAAATCGAAATAGCGAAGTCATCTCAATGGGTTCAGAAACCACACGTTTCTCTGTCATTATAGCGTACTTCCACATAATGGCTAACCCAATAACGAAAGTTTCATAGGGAGACAGGAGCAGGCTACCATGAGACAAAAGATCTATTTTTGTAATTTATCCTATGTATGTATATTACCTTGGTGTGCCATTAATGCAAATGTAAACACTTTAGATATATTCTAGGATTATAATACACTTTTTATATGGCTATTATGAAGTATTGAACATATACAAATGCGATTGTGAAGTGCTGCTACATGTGAGAGCAGTCTATTTTAGTTAATCACAATTTACTACATAAAAAACAAATTAAAGTTTTCTATAATTTTAATTTTGAGGGTGCATCCATAAATAATTAAAATCATTCCATGGATTAAATGATTTTTTTTATATAAAAAGCATGAGACGATAATTCAATCTTATGAAGTAATATCAGTACCTTATTTTAACTAATAAATATTTTTTAAAATTTATGACGAAAATAAAAGTTCGCGTAAATTAAAAAATGGGTATCTAACATAAGGTGAAATGAAATTTAAGCTCACGTCACACTTGAAAAATAGAAAGAGTAATAAACAATTTACTTTACGTACGACAACTATCTTCCAACGAGTCATAGCATGCAATCATGCATGTAGCAATTATCTACCAACTTGTCAGTTCAGAGTTTTTTTTAATACATTTTTTAAACAAGTAGCCACACTCAAACTCAAAACATTTATAAGGATTGTTATCTCGGATTTTGGTAGGATGTCGTTCTTGGTTAACAATAATTCCTTCAGGGAGATAAGCTATCTTGAAAGAGAAAATGTAGAAGGGAGCCGGAGACGGAACTCCGACGAGGCCCCTCCGACGATCAAGTCAGGATATAGGATAGGGAAAATAAGAGCTTTAACAGGCAAAGATGGCGGGAATCAATCCTCCTTTTCAAACCTGATACCTTACGTGTGTATATATTGGGAGAGTGAGAGGGACAACCTGCTACGGTCGGCTGGTGTCTCGGGGAACCATCGCGGGTATTCCACTGAGTGTTTTCGTCCCAAAGGGTGGTGACCACCGACAAATACTGTACACCTTGTACGACGCCCTACCGGTGAGATTTTGATAGTACTAAAAAATATTCTCTGTGTACTAGTCATTCTCTGATTGGCCTATTTGTGAGTAGTCATTTGTCTAGAATAAAATTTCGTTACAGACAACTCGGAATAGGGACCACTCTAGTGCCCACGACATCATTGCCGGCGCTGAAGAAAACAAAGACTAAGGGAACTGCCCAGAGTTGGTACGCCAGCTCGGTCGCGGTCTTGATCATAGTGTACGACTCATGTGAGCTCAACCGGGGTCAGATTGGTTGAGTAGGGTGGAAGATATGGGCGGAGCTAAGGACAGGATCCGAGCTGAGTACAATAGGACAGGCTTCTTCCGAGGGCATGAAGATATCCACCGAGATGGGTACGCGCAGTAAATGACGAAGTAGGATCGGGTAATACCCGTGGAATTAGGGTTGAGGCCGTACTGACCCCTTACGGAGGTATCAAGTATAATGTGATGACTATTATGTCACTGCTCTGATCATCATAAGTTCAGAGATTATGGTTGCTAGACCAAATGCAATTAGTTTCTCATCCAAATATAATACCGTATATATAATTTTATAGACAGATTAATTTCAAATTTGATAGGCATTAATCTCATTGTGGGAAAAAAGTTAGTCATTCCTTTCTTATCATCGTTAAAAAACACTAGATGATCTTGTTCAATAGTACTAAATCAACTAAAATTTTGTAGTCCTAATTTTGCTTGGCATTGAAAATCAGAGAAATGGCCACTCGGTAAAGTGGTAGTGATCAGGAAAAAAGTTAGGATTTTGTGGGAGGTGACAATAGCTATGTAGGGTATATCGGAGAATAGAGCATATATATTGGAGTTTGCACACCTCATAAATGTATCACAAGATCTATCGTAATTTTCAATTGACGTGAAATATTTCATATGAAATATACACTAACTAGTGATAATGTTCCTAAAAACAACTTAGTCAATGTCGTGTAGTAAAATATTACTTGAACTTGAATGAGATAGTATTTAAACATACGGGTGATCTATGTGTAAATAGCTTGACTAATTTGTGCTCATGCTCAACTTTACTATATAAAAAGCACTTGTGAGTAAAGAAAATTGATGCATTATTTTAAAAATAAAAATCATAAATTTGTTTTTTTTATAAATAAAAAAAGCATAAATTTTGTCTTAAAATATATCTTCATTCTGATGATAACAATTTTTTATTTAACTTGATGTGTACTTCTTTATATTTTACTTAGGCACCGTTTGGTACAATGGATGAGATGAGATAAATGAGAGATGAATAGTTAAGAACCATAGCTCATCCTATCCTTATAAACGTACCAAACAATTAATAAATAAACACGCGTGCCACTTAAATTATTGAAAATTCAACTTGAATATAGATCTGGTATCATGATCTTCTGTTAGTCTTTTGTACAATTTTGAAGAATAAAGAAGATTGGGTTTGCGGAATGAAAGTAATTTACATGTATTAAAAACTGGCCAATATAATGACTTTTCTATTATTTCTATCACATCTTGTGAATCTTCAGGGTTTGTTGTTTAATATTTTAATTTCCAAAATATAAATAAATAGCAAATTAATTAGCTTGACAAGTTTAAATATCCACTTGCATCAAACTGCACAGTTAAAATGCATAATTCTAAAAATATCTATTAGTTCTGTTTAATTTGATTTGGTTTATATATATTTTTTACAAAACAACTGATTAATAAAGTGGATAATAGACACCTCTGAGCTAGTCGAATTGATTGTCATATTTATCCATTTGAGACGGACTCGAATTCGAGTCTTATTAAAAATATTTGTCCCCCCGAAAGCTAAAAACATAAATAAAGTGGATAATATGAATATAGAAACGAACCGCAATAAACTTTCTGTTTGGTTAGATTACGTGTGAAGTTCGTTTAGTTGAAATAGTTACAAAATAAATTCAATTTTTTTTTTAAATTTGATATGATGGCTATTCAAATCAAGGGTTCCTATAGAACTGATCTCAAAGTTGCAAAGAAAATTTACCCATGGGGTTAAAATTGAGAAAACAGACAAAGCCATGTAACTGATTGTGGGCCAATGACATGGACAATTCCACATCTAATATTGGGTCATTCACTCAACATTTTTATGCATTTGGTTCTTTTTGCGAGTGCTTTCCCCCATTTCACATTCAAAGAGCTTCATTTGTACTTCAATAACGTCTTGATCACCAAGATTTGGGGTGGATGTTTTCCCCTTTTGGTTTGACATTTTTCGCATGCTTTTTGCCTTGTATTGTGCCCTAATGTCTTTGAGCTTTTATACACCAAGCCCATGTATGACAAGCCACTGCTGAGGTACGGGTAAATAATGATCGTTGTTGAACGTAAAAATCATTTCAGAGGATAACCTGAAATGGAATATGTAATAATTTTCAATTTAATCAATTAAATGTCTATAATTGTGTAGCCAACCGGCACCGACAGCTACCATCAGAGTCTTACCTACCTACGTCTATATACAATGAGCTGGCTTATACCCATCGAGTGAATCAAAACAATGCCCAAACGCACGAGTTTCGCAAAGAAAGCTTTCATATTCAATGCTCGCAAGGGTGTTACATTATTGAGAATTACACGACATCGCACTCGTAAACGAAGTGATTCTCACCGTTTATGGCCTAACAAACCTGGCTCATTGACACCCACGGGGTGCAGTCCCATATATCCGTATGTGACTTAGTATGGGGCTCTGTAATGCCACTACAAGGGAATAAAGTTGTTTTTCTGCTACTAGCTATAGCTTTTATCAAAGTGGTAAGCGTTTGCACAATAGTGATGGAAAAATTGGCTAATATGGAAAATATGGACAACGCATCTTTGCTCGGCCTAAGATTTTTGAAAGATTTAGATTCATCTTGGTTGCAATCTTTGGAGCTTTACAAGACTTCTAGTACGTAATGCCCCTTACAAGTAATATAACGCATGATATACCCGACATACTCTTTCTTTTTACTAGACGTACGAATACTTTAAAGTTTAGTTTCTTGTACCTTTTCATTGCATACAATTGTTCTACTCCAGGCTTTCTGTTTATCGTCCATATTTTTTGTCATCTATCTTTTTCTTCAACGGTTGCGGGCAGGTGGGGATTGATTGTTTAACCAACATTATTCATCTGCAACATACGGTGTAGGCCATTGACAATGGACGATTGCCCATTGTAATTTAATAAATAGATGAATTTCATGTGTACATTCTGGAAGAAAAAAAAATTTACCTCAAAATATATCAAATCGTCATCATCAGAATTGATAGCTCGATGACCATAATTGGGTTCCGTACACAGATATATTATTTCGAGAGTACAATAATAACATTTGCTAGTTTTGTGATTTTTTTTTGATTTTTTTATTATTCAAGGGAGATGTAGGATTTGAACCTGACACCACTTATGTTGGGAAATATATGGTAACATAGCTTGTTGTCTGGGTAGTTTTGTGGTTGATGTTTCCAAATTTATAACGACACAGTCCGACTTATGGTCATCAGTTGACACATTTACACCACCTCGACTACACAGCCTAAACCGTCTCTCAGGAAATTACCAGACTAGACTATCAATACAAACAACTAAAATAACCAGAATCTGGTTTTATGCTTGAGGGAACACTTCTTGTCTCAAGACCAATATACTCTGATTTTAGAGTCGAAGCTTGTTGTACCGAAATGATCGGACATGCCTATTGACAAAAGCAAAATAAAATAAAGAAGCATTTTTTTTTACATAAAAACAAAACAAATTCACCAGATGCATCAGACAGTCGCATACGGACAGTACATTGAAGAAGGTAACATTTTAATTGAGCGGATGGAATGTCAATTTTATTATAATTTCAAATAAATTCATATCTTTAAAAATTCGTAAGTATAATTCTTTTTTACTTTTTAAATTTCAAAAGAAAAACTTTGCAACTCCCCGGGTACAGACCCATGCAAACGTGAATGCACAATGAGCTCATATAACAATTATTTTGTAGGGGAAATTGCAAATAGGTGCTGTTTACAGAAACTTATTACAAATAAATCTGCAAAAAAAAACTTCTTACCAAAAAATACACTTAGAAGAAAATTATATTCACATAAGTCCAATTTTTTAACTATTGGTTTGAAAAAGGTATTTTTTAGTTACCAAAATACCCTTCAGTTGAAAACATCCTAAACCTAATTTCAGATCTTTATTTTCTTTCTCATCCCGTCACCCCACACCTTAAATTTTCTGCTGAAATTTTTCGGCGATTCTCAGATCATTATTTTCTTCATCATCTTGTCACCTCATCTAGTCGCTTCATCCCTACAAATTATTTGCTAAAATGTTATGTACATGAAATATGTTTGAATCGAATCATCTAAATTTTAGTAGCATTTGGAATCTTTTTGAATCGAAGAAGATCTCGAACTAGTCTGCAATATAATTTTCGGATCTGCTATGAGCATTTCATCTTGTGTGTGTGTATACTGTGTGTGTATATGAATTATAAATTTGAATACCGATGCTAAATTATAGATATCGAAAGTCTGTTGGTATGTTTTTTTTTTGACTGATGCATATGGATGAAGAAGTAAGGTATGCATTGGTGTCCGTGCTTGTTTGCTCATTTTCAAAATTTACAGTTTGACAGCAAGATGTTGCAACGAAGAAGATGATCCAGAGAAAAAATAACTGGTGCACGAAAATTATAAAAAGTAACTGGTGCACGAAAATATAACCTTGGTGCACAAAAATATAACACTGGTGCACGAATATATAACATTGGTGCACTAAAATATAACACTGATGCACGAAAATACAACATTGGTGCACTAACTTTGTGTAAATTTTCGTTCATCAGTAGTTGATTTTAATTTTCGTGCATCAGTGTTATATTTTAGTGCACCAATGTTATATTGCTGATTTTAATTTTCGTGCATCAGTTACTGATTTTTCGTGCATCAGTTACTGATTTTCAATCTTTTCGCACTGGTGCACTAACTTTGTGTAAATTTTCGTGCATCAGTAGTTGATTTTAATTTTCGTGCATCAGTTACTGATTTTCAATCTTTTCGCACTGGTGCACTAACTTAGTGTAAATTTTCGTGCATTAGTAGTTGATTTTAATTTTCGTGCATCAGTGTTATATTTTAGTGCACCAAGGTTATATTGCTGATTTTAATTTTCGTGCATCAGTTACTGATTTTTCGTGCATCAGTTACTGATTTTCAATCTTTTCGCACTGGTGCACTAACTTTGTGTAAATTTTCGTGCATCAGTAGTTGATTTTAATTTTCGTGCATCAGTGTTATATTTTAGTGCACCAAGGTTATATTGCTGATTTTAATTTTCGTGCATCAGTTACTGATTTTTCGTGCATCAGTTACTGATTTTCAATCTTTTCGCACTGGTGCACTAACTTTGTGTAAATTTTCGTGCATCAGTAGTTGATTTTAATTTTCGTGCATCACTGTTATATTGTTGATTTTAATTTTCGTGCATCAGTTACTGATTTTTCGTGCATCAGTTACTGATTTTCAATCTTTTCGTGCACCAGTTACTTTAAAAAATTTCGTGCACCAGTTATTTTTTATAATTTTCGTGCACCAATTAATTTTTAGCTGGGTCATCTTCTTCGTTGCAAGTTTCAGACTGTAAATTCTGAAAATGAGCAAAGAAGCATAGACATCAATGCATAATAACTAAAAAACCTTAAATATATATATATATATACACTCTTACACACATACACACACACATACTGTAATTGAAAAAAAAATCTGGAACATAATGATGAAACGAAAAATCGAAGAGATGAAGAGAAAAAACTGTAAGAAACCGTAATTGACGAGAGAGATTTACGAGGAGATTTGAATCGCAATGGTGAAAGAGATCGAACGAAATGCTGAAAGTAAGATTGAAATTTTTTAGATTGCCGTATTTTCTTATTAATGGCACTTTTGTCATTTTAACCTAAAGTTGACTTAAATGATTGCAACTTTTTTTCCTGGACTAGGATGAATAAAATTTTAACATTGGGTACCGGCCTGAACTTTCCCCTATTTTGTATATGTACTCGCTCTACAAAAATGATTAACCCAAGTTGCTATATGTGTCCGTTGTAACCCCTTATAAACCATTTTAAACCTCCAATTTTTACTCATGTGGGACAAGGGCATCATAATCAACCCTCCTTTAGAACGCGATGTCCTTGTCGCGGCCTAATCCATTGATCCACCAGTGCCGGGAATCTAAAGGTGGCTCATACAGGTTCAATATGTGGCTCCCGTACACGTAGCAATTTGCCCTCATAAATTCAAGAGGCGGCTCCCACGCACGTGTCACTGTACCCCACAGGTTCAAGAGGTGATCTCAATCATGTAGCACTTTACCCCCTTAGGGTTTAGGGGTGGCTCCCACGTACGTAGTACTTTGCCTCGCATAACACTTATCTCCACGTGTTTTCCTTTGCTGGTGACCGACTCTTATACCATTTTGTCACGCCCCGAGCCCAGACCACGCAAGCGCGACTGCACAATGGACACATATAGCAATTACTTTGTATATGTCCTCGCTCTACAAAAATGATTAACCCAAGTTGATATAGGTGTCCATTGTAACCTCTTAGAAAGCATTTTAAACTTCCATGTTTTACCCATGTGAGACAAGAGTATCACAATCAACACTCCTTCAAAACGCGACTTCCTCATCGCGTCCTAATCTATTGATCCACCAGTGCCGAGAATCAGAGGTGGCTCCTACAAGTTCAAGAGGTGGTTCTCGTATACGTAGCACTTTGCCCCGCAGGTTCAAGAGGTGGCTCCCACACACGTTGCACTTTCCCCGCAAGTTCAAGAGGTGGCCCTCGTCATGTGTCACTTTGCCACTTATGCTCAAGATATGGCTCTCACGTACGCAACACTTTGCCCCGCATAACACTTATCTCCCGGTGTTTTCTGTTGGTACTGTTTATTTAAATCGAAGATTGAATCAGTTTAAAAAATTGTAATAAGAAGAGAAATTATACTGTAAACAAACATCAAACAATCACACTACAAAAGCATTAGGCTTATAGCAGTAATTATAAACTGAAGACTTAATCAACAATAATTTGGAAACTATTCTGGACGAGGCAACAACAAGCCGTGTGCCCGAAAACTCAAATTTGCCCGCCTTAGCTTCTGGCCTCCTAGACAAGTGAGTTCCAAGGTACAACGTCCAATCAACCTCTGTTTGGATTGAAGCAAAACTCCGAGCAGACTACCTCCAACACTAGCAGTGTGCAGTACTCTCAAAGTAGAATGTTATATGTATGTATGCAGATTTTCAGAATTAAGAAAGCATAGAGCTGGTGCAGCTTATATAGCTGAGCAGTAGACCTCTCCAAAGGTCACAGATAATTAAATGTAACGTTTAGTGAGGTTGATCAAAAATCTCAATACATTCGTATTTAAGTCTCACACTTAAATCTGAAATCAATTCTCCATGTAGGTGAAAAGTCTCAAACTTAACTCAGCAGAATATGAAAAGTCAGGTATATGAAAAATCATTTCATAAATCCGAGTAGTAAAAAGATAGGGATGTCTTCACGGCAGCGACACGCGCGGCGAGGCGAGTCGAAATGAGACGAGTCAAACCTAGCCGAGTGGACGGACGGATGGCGCGTGAGGGGCACCCATCTTTTCTACTTAACTACACTCTATTGATTTGTATCTCATTATAAACAAATCATAAGTGTAATTTCTCAATGTGTGATTTATTTAGCCTAATTGACTATTCATAATTAACTTACCTTAATTTTATTCTCAGTAACAAAATTATACCAAATTATTGGGTTTTATTCATTAAACCCAATAATTAATAATTAATCACAACAACTCACTACATCAGGATAGGCGGTGGTTAACCTTGAACCTTCCGTAGTAAAGTATCATCGGATATACTTGTCAACCAGTGGATGTAATGTCTTGAACTGTTCGACGTTTTATGTATAACAAGACAACAATACTCACACAGCTTCATCTCCACACTATTATTGGTTCTTTCGTTGTTATCCATTTTGGCCCTGAACTGCCTTGGATGTTTCATCGAATGCTCTAGAGATTTAGCCCTCAGATCATCTCATAGAAGCGGCCCCTTCACATTCGATATAGGCAATTTCTCCTAAAGAGTATCCTGTCATACCCTACTTTATTATCTCGAGATACAAGAATCATTAAGAGCATGAGCTCAGCCTTCCCAAATACAGGTTTATCACTGACAATCACAGGAATAGGTAATGTATTCCGAGTGATTTGTTCGATCCCCCCCTCCAATTCGGTTTTCCCATGGAACCTTCAAATTGGACTTTACAATTCAGGTTGGGTTGCCATCATGGCTGGAAATCAATTTCATGGACTTCAACCCTATTCCCCTCGATGAAATCTCTATAAGGTCTCTCGTTAGACCTTTCGTAAATGGGTCCATAATATTTTCTTTAGACTTCACATAATCTAAAGAAATAACACTAGTTTTCAGTAGATTTCTCACTGATTTATGTCTCTGGCGTATGTGTCTAGATTTCCCATTATACACATTTTGTGCTCTTCCCATAGCTGTCTGACTATCACAGTGCACGCTAATGGGTGGCACATGTTTTGACCACATTTGAATGTCCTCCAAGAAACTCCGAAGTCAATCAGCTTCTTCTGCTGCAAGATCTGAAGCTATGAACTCAGATCTCATAGTTGATCTAGCAATGCACTTTATATTCTTGGAGTCCGAAATCCAATTCGCATCGGAATACCCTTCAATTACTGTTGGATATCTCGTATAATGTAGTCCGTAGTTAGAAATGTATCTTAGATATCTAAGAACTCGAATTACTGCCTTCCAGTGCTCATAACTGGGATTACTCGTATATCTGCTCACTCTGTTGACTGAGTTAACTATATCAGGTCTAGTGCAGTCCATGATGTACATTAGACTGCTTATGACCCTAGAATACTCAAGTTTTGTTGCACACCTTCTCCGTGATTCTTGCAAAGATTTGACACCACCTTCATAGGTGTTCTCGCGATGATATTATTTCCGTTGTCAAACTTGTCAAGTATTTTCTCGATATAATGACTCTGGGAAAGAGAAATACATCTTCATGTTTGGTGATCTTCATCCCAAGATTCACATCTGCAAGACCTAAGTCTTTCATCTCAAAATTTCGTGACAACATTTTAATGGTCATTTTGATGTTATTGTTATTATCAACAATTATCATGTCATCTACGTAAAGACATATTATTACATAGTTTGTATTGTTTCCTTTTACATAGACACATTTATCGCATTTGTTTGTTTTAAACCCATTTGAAAGTATGACGCTATCAAATTTTTTGTGCCATTGTTTAGGTGCTTGTTTTAATCCATACAAGGATTTCACAAGTCTACACACCTTTGTTTCTTTACCTGGAACTACAAACCCTTCAGGTTGGTCCATGTAAACCTCCTTTTTCTAACTCTCCATTTAGAAAAGTCGTTTTTACATCCATTTGACGGATCTCTAGATTATATAATGCAGCAAATGCAATTATTAACCTTATCGACGTTTTTCTGGATACATGAGCGTATGTATCGAAATAATCAACACCTTCAGTTTGTCTGTAGCCTTTGACTACAAGTCTAACATTGTATTTATCTACAGTACCATCACTTTCATCTTCCTCTTGAAGATCCACTTGTGGCCTAGTGGTTTACAACCTACAGGAAGATCCACTAGTTCCCAACTATGATTATGTAAGATAGATTCTATCTCACTGTTCACCGCTTCTTTCCAAAAGATCAGAGTCTTGTGAAGACATTGCTTCCTTAAAAGTAGTCGGATTCTTTTCCAACAAGTATGTTAGGAAATCCGAGCCAAAAGACTTCTCTTTTCTAGCTCTTTTGCTTCGTCTATGTGCTTCTACATTCTCTTGAGAATCTCTATCCCCCACATATCTCTCAACATTGGTTTCAGTCAATGTCTGAGTTTTGTGTGGAAAGATTTCCTCAAAGAATGAAACATCCATAGCCTCAATGATAGTATTTACATGCGTTTCTACATTATCTGACTTGTGTACTAGAAAATAATAGGCACTACTATCTTGGGCATATCCGATAAATACACAATCCACTGTCTTACGTCCTATCCTAGTCTGTTTAGGAGGAGGAATTGGTATATTTGCTAGACAGCCCCAAACCCTTAAAAACTTGTAGCTAGGTGCGCGACCTTTCCACAATTCATAAGGCGTTTTATTCAACTTTTTTATGTGGTACTCTGTTTAGCACATAGCTTCTCCCCACAAATTCTAAGGTAAGTCAGAACTTATAAGCATTGCATTCATCATTTCCTTAAGCGTTCTATTCTTCCTTTCAGCAATACCATTTTGCTCGAGAGAATAAAGCGCAGTGGTTTGATGAATAATGTCACTCCCAGCACATATTTGTGCAAATTATGACTCATATTCACCGCCTCGATCACTTCGAAGAATTTTAATCTTTTTATCAAGTTGATTCTCAGCTTCATTCTTATAGTGAATGAACATATCAATTGCTTCGTCTTTATTTATCATTAAGTATACATAATAATATCTTGTAAATCATCGATAAATGTTATGAAATAATTTTTACCACCTCTAGATTGTATATACTTTAGATCGCATACATCCGTATGGATCAAGTTTGAAGGTTCGGTGCTTCGCTCAATTGAGTGGAATGAAGACTTGGTTAATTTGGCATCTACACAAATCTCACACTTGTGTTTATGATTGATGTTAAATTTAGGTAATAGATTAAGAGACATTAGCCTTTGTAAGAACTTATAATTCACATGTCCTTAATCTACCATGCCATAAATGTAAAGACTCACAAGAATAATCAAACTTTAAAGTTTTATTAGCCACATTGGCAACAATCATTACATTATTTTTGCTTGTTTTAGCCTCATATGCTGCATTAACATCAACCTCAACCTCTACACTAGACATAATATTAGGAGCTAAAGTCATTACGCTCATATTGAAGAGGTTATTGGCCAAGTAGCCTTTGCCCACTAACATATCACCCTTGGACAGAATGACTTTGTCGGATTCAAACACGAGTCGAAAGCCTTTATTGTTCAGCACTGCTCCGGAGATGAGATTATTTCGGATCTCTGGCACGTGGAGCACCTCGGTAAGAGTCAACTCTTTGCCGGAAGTCATCTTTAGCACAACCATCACTTTGCCGTCAACTTTTGAGACTGCTGAATTTTCCATGTAGCAGTGCTCATCATTTACTGGTTTTAGGTCTTAAACATCCATTTGTGGGCGCAAATGTTGGAGTAGTCCCAGTGTCCACCCACCATTCCTTGGAGTTCCCACCAACAAGGTTCACCTCCGACTCCACTGCAGTCAGATGCATGTCATCCATGTCTGAGCTCAGGTTGTCCTCAGCAATGTTGGCATGAGCAGGCCTCTTGCTTTTGCCTCTGTTTGAGACTACCTTCCTTTTATCCTCATTGATTTGACGTTGAGTGCAGTCCTTGGCCTTATGGTTAAATTTACCGTACACGTAACAGTCACCGGTGAACCTCATGTTCTGAGTATCTCCCTTGGAATCAAAAGTGTGTTTGCGCTTATTCCCGTGGGAACTGTCCCCAACTTCAATCACGTTGGCCTTGGAAATCATACTGATTGATTTCTTGTCAAATTTTCGGTTGTCTTGCTCGATGCGCAGCCTCCTGATAAGATCCTCAAGACTCATCATCTTTTGCTTGTGCTTCAGTTAGCTCTTGAAGTCCTTCCAAGATGGGGGTAATTTTTCAATCATCATCGCCACTTGGAGATCATCATTTAGCCACATACCTTCGGCATCAAGTTCATGATATATCAGCTGCAGCTCTTCGCATTGCTCAACAACGCTCTTGCCATCTACCATTCGATAGTCATGAAATCGACCGGCTACAAATATCTTTGCGCCCGTGTCGTCAATCTTGTACTTCATTTCTAAAGATTCCCAAAGATCCTTTGCAGTTTCTTTAGGGAATGCACATTAAAAAGTGCATCGTCAAGAGAATTCAGTACGTAATTACGACAGAGGTAGTCGGCATTCATCAACGATTCAACTATCACATCAGATTGATGATCATCTTTGTCCTCCACTGGTTTCTCCTCTTTGAGAAACACGGTCAAGTTCAAAGTGGTCAAGAAGAAAGCATAGAGCTGGTGCAGCTTATATAGCTGAGCAGCAGACCTCTCCAAAGGTCACATATATTTAAATGTATGTTTAGTGGGGTTGATGAAAAGTCTCAATACTTAACATCAGATTAATTCGGATTTAAGTCTCACACTTAAATCTGAAATCAATTATGCAGGTAGGTGAAAAGTCTCAAACTTAACTCAGCAAAATATGAAAAGTCAGGTATATGAAAAGTCATTTCAGAAATCCGAGTAGTAAAAAGATAGGGCTGCCTTAACGACAACGACAAGCACGTCGCGGCACGGCGAGACGAGACGAGTGGACGGACAGACGGCGCGCGAGGGGTACCCATCTTTTCTACTTAACTACACTCTATTAATTTGTATCTCATTACAAACAAACAATAAGTGTCTCAATTTCTCAATGTGAGATTTCTTTAGCCTAATTGACTATTCATAAATAACTTACCTTAATTTTATTCTCATTAACAAAATCATACCAAATTATTGGGCTTTTATTCATTAAACCCAATAATTAATAATTAATCACAACATTTTCCTTGCTGGTGACCGGCTCTGATACCATTCTGTCACGCCCCGGGCCCAAGCCAATGCAAACGCAACTGTACAATAGGCTCATATATCAAATACTTCGTATATGTCCCAGCTCTACGAAAATGATTAACCCAAATTGCTATATGTGTCCATTATAACTTATTATAAATCATTTTAAACTTCCAATTTTACCAATATGAGACAGGGGTATTACAAAATTAATCACCCTGTTCTTTCACACCGACGACTATTCAACGCATTATGTTTACATAGGACATATCCAGTACGATGTGGTGCTTCATTTGTTTGATATATTTAGATTTTTTAAATCTAAATATATCAATTTTAAATTAAAATATTCATTCTTGAATAATTATCCGCCTCCCCCTTTCAAATCCGTGGATGTAAAAAAATTTACCCCATCCAGAGAAAATTAAAACGATTGGATAAAAAGAAAATATATAGACAATTTCATTCACCCACTCAAACCTCCTTTTGCATGACCGGCAAAGTCCAAGTATCCGCATGTGTAACCACATGCGATGGAGTAGCGATATCCGTCGATGCTGGTGCAGCCGATTTCTTTAAAACTCAATGCAATCAGCTACGGTTTCACTGTGGTGTGGATCATTGGGGTAGTAGCCAAAGTCAGATGGCTGAGCTGATGAACAACCACAGTCACGTGATTGTGGGCGCCGCCCTTGTATAGAGTCGAAAACACGATGAGCCGGAAAACAGCCTCCCTAATCCGGTCGAGTAGTGACATGGGTGAAAGTGGTCGGCTGGTTTATCCAATGACAGTGGTGGCAGATCTCAGCCTTGGCCTACATAATGGGTTTTTGATCATGGTTTTTTTCAATGTATAGTTGTCAATGTGTTTATGATTGATTTTTTATAATTAGTTTGTTCAAAGGCCTTTGGTTTAATAATCATTAATCTGTTGTTATCGTATAATATCATATAATATAAAGATAATCTGTTTGGAAGTGGTATGAACCAAGTAAAAACTTCATTATATTAGTGTAATAAATTAAACATGTTAAATTCAGGATATATTTACATTAAAATTATAAGAAATACAATTATTTGTTTATTTCAAGTACTACATAAATCTATTAGTGTGAAAATATGCAAAATCATCTAATAGTACTTTTGTCATATTTTTTGAATTCTATCCATTGAGTATCTCATTTTGGACCATCTTCACAATCTTTAGGCCTCAAGCAGCCTTCTCAAGCTTCGTACTGTTGAATTCAACTCGTGGAAATATTAAACTTCATGCACCAGGATTAGTCTTTTTCCCCTAGTGATCTAATTGATATTATAGAAATGGTCCATTCACTAGTCACAAATGCATACGAACAATAAACGCCAAACAAACAAAGTCAACTGCTCCAAACCCAACAGAAAAACATGTCAATACATCCAAACCCGTAACGCGCAAAAGTGTTGCACCACAAACATATACATGATATTCTAGGGAGTGATGGAGATGCAATCAGTACAAGCTCTCAGATAGAGGTGCCAAAGGGGACGTGCAGTGCCGACAAAGTTTGGAAACAGGCGGTATCGTGCCAGCCCATTTGGCCCTACACGGCCCATTTCAATTATTTTTATTTTTTATCGATAGGTTAATGCCAAACATTGAAATATAATGAAAATATTGCTTCGAATGCCACCGATCAATCGGCACGTATGTTGCTGATATCGTCGGCAGCATCTGAAAAAAACTTTCGTGCCCATGGGTTGTGCAGTGCCGGCACAGCCAACAAGCCTAAACCTTGGCCCTGCACAGCACGCCCGACCCCTTTAACATCTCTGCTCTCAAACAAAGGCAAAAAGCTTGAGACCCATAAGCAAAATCAAAAAATATATCGCATAGAAGTAAGAACAGCCATAAAACCACAACAAACATCATAGCGTCGGATGGGCAAATCGAAGGGAAAAAACACCCACCCAAAGATTAAACTAAGTGATTTAGACAAATAAGAGGCAGTAGGAATATATAAAGAGACAATCACCGTCGTAGTTAAAAGAGGCCCAAAAAAACCTGACTTGAGATTGGAAAACCAGCGAAATCACCGGGACAACACTTTTGGACCGAATGTCCTTTTCCGACCCGAATGAGAGGTGTGAAGAGAACCCCCCGCATCATCCGGAGAGGGGATGACAAAACACACGGACAAAGTAAATAAGTCATATCCGAGCACCAGGACGTTGAGAAGGTGATTATACAGATGATATGTGTAATGCCTAGATATTTATCATGCATGTTATGTTGGATCATGATTATGAGATAATTATGGTATGAGGTGGACTCGAGTTCGGGTTGAACCGAGTATGATAAATTATATGAAGTGTGGTAATATGACAAAGGGAAATGATAGACATGTTTGATATGGAAAATATGTGACTAATGAAATGTCATAAGGTGTGAGCAACTATATAAAGTTGGTGTAAAACATGCTTGATTATATTGATTATGCAATTGATATATGAAGTTATGATATGAGTTATACATGGAACAGTAGTAACTCTACATGAAGGACATGAATTTGATGCATAAGAGAATACATGGAGTGCATTTGGTATGATTTATTATTAAGTATAAATAAGGAGATTCAGATTTTAAAACTCATAGTGCACCAAATTTCACACACAAAATTCCTAAAAAAACTGTCCTCAAGCTCTTGCATCTTTTCTTGGTTTTGGCTTGGATAATCAGCTTGAAACTTGTATTTCACTTGGAGTTGGATCTACTTGGTAAGGAATTAATGTTTCTAAGCTTGTACATATGGTTACATATGAGTTTCTACATGTGTTGTTTCTTTAAAAAGTTGAATTAAAAGTTGTATTGGTTTGAATTGCTATGAGATATAATGCAAAGAGATGAGTTGTAATGTTATGAAAATATGTTCATATGATGCTATTGTATGCATTTATCGAGTTTTGATGGTATAATATGGGGTGTATGAGGTAAACCATGAGGATAAACTCAAAATGGTCATATTCTGAAATTTTCAGAGTCGGCCGATCGATCACGAGCTATGTGGCGATCGATCGTCACGACAGGGGAAAAAATTAAGGCGGTGGAACGCATTAGCGATCGATGGCGATCGATCGCTGAAAAACAGAACATTTTTGGCGATCGATCGCGTGAGCATGATGATTGATCGGTGAGAAACATAATTTTTTTGCGATCGATCGCGAGGGACAATTATTTGGAAAATGTTATATTTTCACAAAATTTTGTAGTAAGGCCTAACATTGTAAATTGTTGATATTTATGTAGCACCATCACAGAGGACATGCCAGATATGAGGTTAAGCATTGACTCTTGATTTTATATCTTTTGTACAACACGACAGGTACGTGTTGACGTACGAGTATTGATGCTATAATTGTGTTGTATGTATTGTTGTGTGATGATGCCTACACACTTGTGATTGAGATATGCAAGTGTTGTACATATTGTTATTGATGAATTACCGAATTAACCGATTTTTTTATAAAAAAATAGAAAAAAATTCAAAAAAATATACAACACCATTACACAAGACTTTGCTCATCTTTTTAGCATACTTCACAGTAAAATGATATTTTAAAAATAAAATATTTTGACCGATTCAATGATTCAATCATCCATAATTAGAGTTTTACAAATTATATGTAGGACAATTTGCATTTTGGAGTTTTGGACAAAGAGACAATTAAGACCCATTTCAAAATTAAAATGCATGACCCAATGGCCAAAAGCCCAAAACCTAATTATTTTAAACATATTAAAAAAATATTATTTAAAATTAAATAGGTTTAACCGATTTCTAAAATTCATAACCAAAACTGAACCGATTTAACAATTTTTGCACAAAAAATCGAATTTTCGATTTGACCGGACCGAATTTCTGAAATAATTCAGTTCGATCAGTTAATTCGGTTTAACCGATTTTTGCTCACCCCTAATTGTGATGATCATATATCTATCAATACTCATAAGCCATGGTTGTTTCTGTAGGGACTCATAGATGGGGAAGGCCGGGATTATGAGTCAGACCTTCTGCTGCTAGGCGAATTACTGATTGAGAGATAAACTTGTTAGTACTTTATGACATGTAATTGCTGTAAATTATGTCATGTTTTGGGAGTAATGTAATAATTGACATAGTAATACTCTTAATCAGTTTGAATTTTATCTTAATCTTAGTTATAATTGTCGATAATGTGATGCATTTAAGGATTAAGATAGCGAAGCCCCACAAAATGCAACCGTGCAACCACCACAAAGAGAGTGAACCAGGGAATGACCTTAAAAGAAAAATTTTCTAAGGGTTCTTAAAGGTTTGATTCCAAAATGTATTTGAATTAGCTACTAAATATTAACGAGACCGCGAGAGTATGAAACACTCTCAGCTCCACGGATCGATTATAACTACCTATTTAAGATGTGTCGTGATATTGATACAATAATTAATATTGTTATCAAAACATTTTCATGTTAAATTCATATATATTAAACCAAAATTATTGGTCAGTCCATAACATTTCACGTTCAAGAAAGTGAAACATGCTACCCATAAATTCCCTGCCGAGGGAAAGTTCTATGCTTCAAGGCTGGGGAGTCTCACTGCTCTCGAACAATTCGTCTCCCCCGTTTGGTTTGGTGATCACTGAATCCAAAATCCCTAACCCTAGTTCGATAAATCAGAATTAAATTAAAAACCGTAGCCTTCTTGCCTTTTCAATCTCGTAATTTGGTGTTTTTTCACCTAATTGAATTTAGGGTTTATCGATTCTTCCCGTTATATAGAGCTATCGAATTCTTAACCTCTTTGTTTTTGGTTTATTTCAAGTTTCTGGGGTTAATTTCAGAAATCGTCCACCATGAGCCCCGTTCAGAATTTCGAGCAACACTCTCGTCACCTTACAGAAACCGATCTCCGTATGCGAAGTTTCCTTTTGATTTTAGTTATGCACTTCACACCGGCTTTGCTCTTTCTTTTTTTCATGGAATGATTTGTTTGTTGGTCTGACCTTTTTTTTTTTCTTCAAAATATTTGGTGCAGCAATTCAGACGCGGCTGCAAATGGCAAATGAGTTGCGGGATAGTCTGGAGATATGCCACACGGGGGAGTACTTGAATTTCTTGAAATGCTATTTCCGTGCATTTTCTGCTATTCTGTACCATATCACTAAGCCCCAGTTCGCTGATAATCCAGAACATAAGCTGCGTAATATTATAATTGAAATTCTCAACCGGCTACCACACAGCGAGGTTCTGAGGCCCTTTGTACAGGAGCTTTTAAAAGTTGCTATGCATGTGCTCACCACCGATAACGAGGAAAATGGGTTAATTTGCATTAGAATTATTTTTGACTTACTTCGGAATTTCAGGCCGAGTTTAGAAACTGAAGTTCAGCCCTTTCTGGATTTTGTCTGCAAAATTTACCAGAATTTCAGCGCTACTGTTAGTTACTTTTTCGAGAGTGGGGCTATGATTTCACCACCACCAGTCCCTCCCTCCACATCAGGGTCTATGGGGGCCATCGTTTAGTGGTGATGATGTGAAACCAATTGAAATTTCTGATCAAATCGGTCCCTCGAGTGGTTATGTCGGGGACTGCAGGGCAACTTAACCCAAGTACGAGGTCTTTCAAGGTTGTCACGGAGAGTCCGCTGGTTGTTATGTTTTTGTTTCAGTTGTATGGAAGACTTGTTCAGACTAATATTCCACACCTCTTGCCATTGATGGTAACGGCAATCTCAGTACCAGGTCCGGAGAAGGTTCCTCCCCATTTGAAGAATCATTTTATTGAGCTGAAGGGAGCACAAGTTAAGGTAAGTATTATATTGTTTTATCCAAGCGTGCAAGTTATTATCTGAATTTTCCACCAGTTTATATTTAGTTATTTGCTTGGTTTGTGATACCTATGGTCAAACACTGAAGCGGTTGGATTTCTATGCTAGTGTCAAAGGAGATTTTGTCAATATTTTAATGCTTCCTGCATATTAATATCATAGTAAGATCAATGATCTGTAGTTATTATTGGTTGGAAAGCATTTGAAGCAACGGGAACCCACAGGTTACTTCCCTTAAAGGGCCTGCTAACGGTAGTCATTTTTACTGAGGATAATCAGTTATTGACTTTTCTTGGTTTAACTTGAGGTTATAAAATGCTCCCTTCTTGCATTTCTTTGTACTTTATGTACGGCTTGATGTCTGAACTTGTGGTCCCTCACACATTGAATAGTAATCTCATTCGCCTTATTGCCATTACCCTGACATGTTTATTGAACTCTTAGTCTTTGCTAATGCTTCACGTGCAGACTGTTTCTTTCTTGACTTACCTGCTGAAAAGTTTTGCTGATTATATCAAGCAACATGAAGAAAGTATATGCAAAAGTATTGTGAATTTGCTTGTCACATGTTTCTGATTCTGTCACTATTCGGAAGGTTGGTTTTTTGCTGTTATATTTGGCTTTTTATTGTTTATTAACTTGCATTTGATGTATAATAATTGTTGGTTCCAGGAATTATTGGTAGCTCTAAAACATGTACTGGGGACTGATTTCAAAAGGGGTTTATTTCCTTTAATTGATACAACTTTTGGATGAGAGGTACTACTTTTATACATTGATCAGACTAGCCATTTTGCTAACTTTATTTCCCGCTGATCATACGAGAACATTAATTTATTTGCTAAAGTTTTCTACGTGATTTATGCCTAATCCATCATGTTTGTAGGATAGTGTGTTAAATCTGATCCTGCAACTAGTAAATTCCATATTTTTTAGATATGTATTTGAACGCAGCGAAGGTGCAAAGGTATTGGGGAAATATTTTCTCTTATTATTGATTGATAACAATACAACAATATATAATTCTCCTAAAGTTATACAAAGCAGGAAATAAATCTTCTAAGGAAACTAACAAAATAACTCCTAAAAATCTTCCTACCTACCAATAATCTGAATATTGACAGAAGCAATCCAATATTACATAATATTCTCGTGAATCTTCCAACAACCCCCCTCAAGCTGGCTTGAATATATCGTACATAGCAAGCTTGCCAACCAAGTTTTCATGTTGCAGCTTAGGGAGTCCTTTGGTGAGTATGTCAGCTACTTGACTCGTGGTAGGAATATAAGGCATGCATATTACACCACTGCCAATTTTCTCCTTGATAAAATGTTTATCCACTTCTACATGCTTTGTTCTGTCATGTAGGATTGGATTATGTGCTATAGAAATAGCTGCTTCAGCACCACTCGTAGCAATACCATTTTTTTTGCTTCTCCAAGTAACAAGATTACCACCAACAAACGTGCAATATCTTGAGGTAGATCTTCTGTCATTGACATCACCTGCACAATCTGCATCCGTGTAGGCCACCAACTGAAGGTGGCCTCTATTCTTGAACAAAAGTCCTTTTCCAGGTATTCCTTTGAGGTATCTCAAGATTCTGAATACAGCTTCAAAGTGAGTAGGCCCAGGATAGTGCATGAATTGGCTCACAACACTTACAACAAAGGCTGTGTCTGGTCTGGTGTGTGCCAAATAGATCAATCTTCCAACTAATCTTTGATAGCGTTCTCGGTCTATTACTTCATTTTGAGCAACAACTTTTAACTTAACATTAGGTTCGAAATGAGTATCCGCTACCCTACAACCAGACATTCCAGTTTCCTTGAGTAAGTCAAGTACATATTTGCGTTGACTGATGAAGATCCCTTCCATTGATCTAGCGAATTCCATTCCAAGGAAATATTTCAGGTTTTCAAGATCCTTGATCTCGAATTCAACTTCAAGGTGCTTCTTCAACCTGTTTATCTCATGATGATCATCCCCTGTTACGATTATATCATCTACGTAGACTATAAGGATGGAAAACAGTGTGTGATCGGCTTGGCTTTGTGAGAAACCATGTTTCCTCACCACATTTCCAAAACGCTCAAACCAAGCTCTAGGTGACAGCTTTAGTCCATATAGAGCTTTCTCCAATTTGCACTTCTTTCCTTCTCCCATTTCTTCAAATCCAGGTGGTGAGTTCATATACACCTCTTCTCGTAAATCTCCATCCATGAATGCGTTTTTAATATCGAATTGAAGTAACCAATTGGAGTTAACTGCGAGAGACAAGAGAATTCAAATAGAATTAATTTTAGCGACAGGAGCAAAGGTCTCCTGATAATTTAGACCATGAGTTTGAGTAAATCCCTTTGCTACGAGTCTCACCTTGTATCTCTCCACACTCCCATCAGATTACACTTCACATTGAAAACCTATTTGCACCCAACAACCTTCTTGTCTTTTGGTAAATCAACAATATTCCAAGTATTATTCTTCTTGAGAGCATTTATTTCTTCTATTACTGCCAATTTCCAGTTTGGATCACCTAATGCTTCATGAACATGGAACAAACAGATTAGAAATATTAGACAAAAACCTTAATGAGTGTCTGATAGTTTTTCATATAGACATGAAGTTCTGGTTGGTTTTTTCCTCCCCTTGTCTCATTAACATTGGGCGAAGGTATATGACTCCCCCTGGTTTCCATACTACCAACAGATATTTCCATCAATTGGTTATTGGGTTTAATCGAATCAGATTGTGGGATAATTTCAGAAACAGGTAAAGTGCTCCAATTATCTTCAATAAGCTCTCCCCCTGAAGATAAGTTTCTGAAAAAAGGTTCATGTTCCACAAACCAAACATCCATGCTTGTAAATTTTTTTTGTGACAGGTTTAAAGCATGTATACCCCCTTTTTGTTAGAAGCATAACCCAGGAAAACACATTTTTCAGATTTTGGATCTAGTTTAGACCGAGAAACATTGGGTACATACACATAAAACACACACCCAAAGGTTTTAAGGGGAAGATCCGTAGTTATCCGAGACATAGGAAACACATTCTTTAATATTTGAAAGGTGTATCAAACTTTAAAGTTTTCGTGGCATTCTATTAATTAGTTAACAGGCAGTCAAAAGTGCTTTTCCCCACAGAAATTTTGGGACATTCATTGAAAACATAATGACTCGAGCCACCTCAAGTAAATGTCTATTTTTTCTTTCAGCAATTCTGTTGTGGTGTGTCACGACAAGTGGATTGGTGAATAATTCCTTTTTTGAGGAGGAATGCTCTCAAACTTTGATTAGCATACTCAGTTCCATTATCAATTCTTAGAATGCCAATTCTTGTTTGAAATTGATTTTCAATCATGAGGAAGAAATCCTTAAACCTTTGTTCAACGTCGGATTTCTTTTCCAGCTAGTAAATCCAACATATTCGTGTGTGATCATCGATAAAATTCACAAACCATCGTTTTCCAGAGATTGTTTTAATTTTTTATTGTCCCCAAACATTACTATGAATCAAGTAAAAAGGTTTAGATGCACAATAATCTTTTATTGGAAAGGAAACACGATGATCTTTAGCAAAATGACAAGCTTCACGATGAAGTTTTAAATAATTAATCCCTCTAAACATATCAGGAAATAAATGTTTGAGGTATAGAAAACTAGGATGTCCTAATCTTTTATGCCACGACATTACTTGGTCATTGTCGACGGAACTGGAGCTCTTAAGTCCCAGAGCTTTATTCTTCCAGCAAGGAGTTTCATCGAAATGGTATAGCCCATGCACTTATCTAGCAGTTTCAATCATCTTCCCCTAGTTCTGGTCCTGAAAAATAGAAGTAGAAGGAAGAAAAATAGTTGAACAATTAGAATCCTTAGATAATTTGCTAACGGAAAGAAGATTACAAGCAAGTTTTGGCACATGCAAAACAGATTTTAGTGTAATATATTCTGAAAATTTAATGTGCCACATTTGCCCGCAATAGATAAAAAACTACCATCAGATATTCTAATTTTTTCAATTCCAAAACACGGAGTATAAGAATCAAATACATGAGAATTGCTAGTCATGTGGTCTGAAGCTCCAGAATCTATAACCCAGGGGCTGTTATTTGTGAAAACAGATAGTGCCAAAGGATTGCTACCTGTTTGTGCCATCGAACCGACAGAAGCATTAGGTGAGGAATAGGATTTTAACAGTTTTAGAAGGTGATCTAATTGTTCTTTGTTGAATGGAGATGATTCCGCTTCATTTGCTGTGGAATTATTTGATTTTTTTACCCTGTTGTTCGGTGGTCTCCCATGCAGCTTGTTGCCGGTTTCCCGAGTATGGTTGGGCTTGTCACAATAGTCACATGTTCGGCCCTCTTTATCTCCAGTTCGTTGTTTGTTGAATGGTTTGCTACCAACATTTGCTTCTGGAATGACCAGGGTTGTTCATTCAATATGTGTGTTCCTTCAATAGGTTTTGTCTTGCTAACAATCCTTTTTCCAAGCATAACTTGTCTACGGGTCTCCTCTCGCCGTACCTCCGCAAAGACTTCCCCTCCGCAAAGACTTCCCCGATAAAAGGGATGGGATTTCTCCCAATAATTCGGCCACGAACTTCATCATATTCAATGTTTAATCCTGCAAGAAACTTAAAAACGCGACCAACATCGACCATTTTTTTTTATACTAGTTGCAGTCATCGATTGATTTCCATTCATAGTCATTGAATAAGTCCAGATCTTGCCAAATTCTTTTGAGAGAATTAAAATACGTAGTCACAGAGTTCTCACCTTGGCGAATATCCCCAAGTGGAAGAGTCAATTCTTACACTTGGGATTGATTGCCTAGGTCCGAGTACATTTGTGTAACGTTGTCCCATAATTCTTTTGCTGTTTGAATAACAAAGATAATTAGCACTTATCTCTTCGGTCCTAGAATTGACTAACCATGTCATAGCCATTGAGTTTTCGGCGTCCCAAACGGCATAGGTTGAGTCCTTCGTATCGGGTTGTTTGCGTCACCAGTGATGTACCCGATTTTGCCTCTCCCCTGATGTACATACGGACCGATTGCTACCATCGGAGAAAATTATCACCATTAAGTCGGATTGTAGTAATCTGAATGGGATGGTTTTCCGATG
>CAJQUN010001837.1:0-43042 GCA_907163345.1 Haberlea rhodopensis
GATGTCACCTGCAAGAGCCAACGAGAAGGATCAAACTTACAAACAAGAATGATGTTTCATATCTTACTATTCCACAAAGCAATACATGTCGGGATCATTTTGTGCTTTTATTACATTCCAGTCGTGCATTCGAAAACATCAATTCCATTAAATACTAAATTTGGCACATAAGCTTGTGCTATAGAAGTGAGGACCGAGGACTAAATAAATGGTGAAAGGGACCAAAAGTATACTATCTATTGGTTCTCATCTCATTGCAACAAAATAAACCACTTCATTGAAAAGACAGGAATATTCATGGAATTTTGACGCCATGCCAAAAAGAACGTTTTATATGGAATATCATTCACAGATGAGTAACTTACCCCATCACCAACAGAAAATAGACTAACAACTCGAGAATTCTGCAAGCGACGTTCCCACAAAAAGTGCATAAGCATCTACAATTGATAGTATAAAGCTCCACATGCACTGCAAACTAGTAGCGGCAACAAGGTAGCTGAAAAGGGAAAAACAAGAAACATACTGAAGTCGATTTAAAGCCAAGATATACAAGAGTACAAGACTAACCAAAGCAGTGAAACTATATCTAATCTACCTATGCCATAAATTAAGCAAAGAGCATTCTATACTGTTTTAATAATAATTACGTGACACACCAACTATAATAATTACGAATTAATTTTACTTTTGACATCGTTTATACTGTTTTAATAACAAATCACTAATTTATCTACGATAAAAAATATATGATTCTAAAAGACAATTTGTTATTCATAAGTAAACTGATTATATAATACATTACTAAAAAAATTTATAATCAAATATAGTATTTTTAACATACAACTTTTATGGACACGCATCCCACGTGCTTTGTTCACTAGGTTTATGATGAATGAACATGTTTTGCAGAGCTTTTCTTTGATAACATGACACCACCTTCACATTGAAGCTATCTAACTTTGATCGGCAAAATAGTTGAAATCAGTTTCTAGGTGAAAGGAGTCGGAAAAAAAGTATACATAATGGAGCATTCTTTCGTGGTCACTGGTCAGGATTGTAGAGTTTTGGATTTCCTTGAGAACCACTACCCAGGAAAAAAGTATAGACAATGGAGCCGAAAATTTAATAGAGCATTCTATACCTATCCTGAACTTTTTCCAAATAATTTGGAGCAGAATTCTCAAAATTTGTCCTTCATTACACTTAGCGTTACAGAATCAGATCTGATCTCAACATACAGAACATCTCAGGTAAATTGTCACCATTCATTCGCGCATCTAGAGACTATGCAGAAACACATCCAGCCCAGTTACCACAAAGAACAAAGAATAAACGAACTTTCCCTAATCCAACAGTAAGTTTTCCAGAGAAAAACTGAGACCGATACAGAACAACGAGTGTAAGGAATTTCAGCTTGCTGTCTGCTAAAATAAACTCACTAAAACAAAAAATCTCAATTCCGATGTATACTTCCGAATTTAAAGAAAAACCTTAAATCGCATCGGTGCGTTAGAGGAACAATTACTGTGTAAAAGTAAAATAAAGAGGTTGAATTACCAGAAGGCGGTGACGGAGGGGAAGTCACTCGTGGTAGCCATAACCGTAAGCGCCACAAGTGCGAACAAAAACTGACACACTCGCAACACCAAACCGCTAACTGTCCCCGGCATCCCTTGGAGATCCTTCATCCTCACTCGCGGCAGAGGCACATTAGCTGCACCCTCCGTCTGCGGCGGCGGCGCTTCCACTGGATGCACCGCCCCCTGGCTGACATTCATCTCTCCTTGAATCTCAATATCAAATCTCTCGTATAAAAAATATTATTAAATCATCCACCAACTACAACCAACACATACATCCACTTATGCACGTGTATGTGAATCGGCGGCGGAAGATTATAGGATTCCGGAGATCACCTTCCACGGTTCCAGGACGTCGCGATTGGCGAAGAGTCGTCGCCTGAAATTGAGGGGAATTAGGATCGCCGATTTGTTGTCAAGTATTCAGCATTTTCTAGTTCGATGGCCACACTGGGGTCTACCTGAACAGCAAAAATCCACTTCTAGGTTGTTTGGTGGTTATTCATAAGTCCTGAAAATCTAAACCAAATCATTGGGCTTTGTTTTTCCAAACTTACCAAATCTCAGACCCAGGACCGTGTACCATGCTGAGGCCCAAATATTCTAACCCAGCCCAGTGGTCAAAAAATGAATTGGCATGTTTGTGGTGCTAATAAATTGTTTTTTTTTCTTAAAAAAAATTCAAAGTTAGAACTAAGAGGTATCCGGTAAGTGAGCGAGAGGAATTTCGATGCTACGATCAGAATATTACTTAAATGATTTGGCAGTGGATTCCCACACATTTTTGTGTGATTTACTGTCTCAAATCATTTTGGGCTCTTGGATCTTTCACCCCATTAAGAGTGACACGAAAATTCCTGTGAGGGAGATAGGGACCGTCTAGGCTTGGTCCCATTTAATTAGTCGAACCAAATCTACTTGGCACAAGTTGGTTCAAGATTCAGAATATCAGGTTTAGACGATTTTAATTAGATACGACTCAATTGATTAATTTGGTAAAATATAATACAATTTATTCTTTGATGCAAGAAAACTGTTGATGTAAGATAGTTTTTCTCCGATTCTTTATCCACTCCTCCCCTCACTGCTGGACATAAGTGTGCCCAAATAGCAAAATTTAAAGCAAATCACAGTAGACATCCTTATTTTGGCAAGTCAATCACGTGGAAAAATAAACTCACTTTCACAGTGCACTCTCAGACTTTTTTTTTTTTTTTTTTTTCTGGATAATCAAAAACTAGATTAATCAATAATGTTTAGACAAACAGGAGCATAGGCAAGTACTTACTCAACCAAAACAAAAATAAACCAAAAAACAAGACAATATCAAGAAGGATCAAAAATAAATCTATCACACAGAGGACGAAGCAGGAACATCGCCGAAGACAATGGTATCTTGCGCCCACTTTGCCAAGTTGTGCACTATCAGACTTTCTTTTTAAATGGTTTTGACGTTTGAATTCTGTGTTTTGCACCCTTCGGCTACATCTACTTTTGAAGTGTTACAGATACTTAACCAAACTTGTGGTAGGCCACAGATAAATATTTCTTTGTCTGGATCATCCGGTTTCTGGAATCACAATGACCCAAACTAAATCTGAAGTCGAGCCAAATTAATACAAGATCGTTTTTTACCAAATCCCCAATTATGATACATCTTTTCCTCCAACTTCATACAGAGGATTAACCACAATTTTTACATGGGTAGATAAACTATATTTCCTTAAAAAGAACAGAGACTCAGGATATCAATAGTGTAAACGAAATGATCAAAATTTCCATTTATCATAAATTTGTTACACCCAAATACAATACATATAAACCAGAAAACCTTGATTTAGGGTAATAATATTAAAATTACAAAGCAATAATTCATGCACCACGAGCATGTATCTGGTAAAAAGAATTGAGACCATGAGCATCAACAAATTGCTCAAATTCCGAAGTTCAAGAGGCACTGAGTTATCTTTAAGACGATACGAACGGAATTTTCTATGATATACTCCTCAGCGGTCGTCATTGTTTATAATTTGACTTTTGATGTTCTTTTGGAATTTAGGAAAAGAAAGATGAATAGTAGCAACAAAAAACCCGCAATGGCTACCAAAGATGGGACTTTCCAAGAAGGGGGACCATAGAAGTCGGCATATGCACTTGAGTTGAAGGTGCTTTCCACCACCTCCTGCACATCAATAACATAAAATGAGATCTTTCATGAAGTAGTCATTTCAATGAAGTCATTCAAAGACTCAGATAAGTGACAATAGGACAAACTACATAATTACAGTCAACATCAGTCAAATTTGATAAGAATGAAAGTTCACATCAATAACATAAAATGAGATCTTTCATGTAGTAGTCATTTCAATGAAGTAATTCAAAGACTCAGACAAGTGACAATAGGACAAACTACATAATTTATTACAGTCGACATCAGTCAAATTTGATAAGAATGAATGTCCTCACATAAACTGCACAAGGAGTTGAACACTGAATCAATATTGAATCATCTGCTTCCACACAAATATTTGAAGAAGTTTTGGCAAATCTCTTTCAATTATGCATAGAAATGCAGAAAAGGACAAGGGTTCTCATAAAAGTCATGGTCTGAGATCAGAAAGGGAGAAAATATATAAGACGTGTCACTATTTCAAATACTAAATCCCTTCACAATCATCCTAGTTCGTTATACGGTTCTGTTTCCAATCTTGATTCATATGATAATTAGAAAAAAGAAAGATAAATTGAATCCTAAACACATTTGCAGTATAGTAGGCACACAAAGCACAAATTACAAAGGAAAGCCCTAAGTATACAACGCAACTGCGTTGAAATTTGGGTCAGTAAAAGAGAAGGGAACTCACAGCATAAGCCATGCTTTGCATCATATGCGACTGCTGCTTAGTAAAAATGTCTTGAGCATAGTGATAGAGCTCTACATCTAATCTATTGAGTAATGTAATTTCCCGGATCAATGCTTCAGGAACCAGAAGACGCGCCTGGAAAAGTCAATTATATAGATCTGAGCATAATGATATTCATACTTAAAAATCGATTGTAAATTGTTGTATGCACAAGATTATAATTTAAGCCTGATACCTCTTTAGTGAGGTTTGCTGGAGAAATTCGCGTCATAGAATTTACACGTCGCTCTGCTTGGGTTTTTCTTAATGTTAAAGTACAGGACTCATACGCTTCCATAAGTTTCCCAACAGTCATCTGACACAATGACAAAGAAAATTAGCTCTTAAGAAAACGAGAAGCAAACTGACAGATCCTATCTCAAACGTTAAAAAATGTAAGCCAATTCAACGCGCATACATTTTCACGCCCCACTTCATCCTGTCCGGTTAAGGAAGCATTCTTTAGCTTTTGATGAGCATCGCTGCCCTGTAATAAGTAAATTAAAACTGTCATAACATTTAATTGTCCGGACATACTCAGATTAAAATATTAGAATCTTACTTGATTATTAGCATCATGGTGTGAATCGGTAAGTGAGGAGCTCTGTTCTGCATCAGAATAGAACATGGTTTTAAGGAAAAGTAATGCTTCTACTCAGAACAAAAGTGCATGTACTAATACAAAATGATTATATTGCAACTCCCTTCCGCACTCATAACCAGAAGATAGAAGCAAAACACAGGCAATAACGAGAATCAAGCATCTATTTTCGACTAAGGTATGCCAGAAGATGATTAAATGATATGATATTGTACTTAAAACTTAAATAGCCCACTAATCTGAATCGTCATTACTTGCAACATCTCTGCTGGAGCTTGACGCTAAGTGCTGAGATATCACTTGTGCACCAACCACATTGGCAAACACCGTCGCTGATTCTCTATGATTCTCAGTGAGTCCAACATACAGCATCTCATCCAACCGCTTCTGCAAAATTTGTAATGATCAACCACGAATAAAACAACCTGAGTAAAGAAATCATATAACAATGGAATGGCCAAAATAATATCTTGCATGACTGGAGACCATCTAACAATACCTTCGCAACTTTAAGCACGTACTCACCCAGGGTCCGATGCTTGAACACACAATGACGAATCTCATGTGCATCCACAAAATATGAGTTGTTTGTGAGACCTGCAATCTGGGAATTCAGAAAATAAATCATCTAACCGTATGCATTTAAGGTCCAAAGCACACCTTTGAAACATAAAAAATACACCTGGAAAGTGGCCCCATTGTGGATAACATCCCGGGCAATAGGGTTGTTAATGTACTCATGTAGAGGCATCAAGATGTCTTCCATGTTGTATGGGTTATTGCCTACTAAATGAGCATTGCCTTTAAGTTTTCTAGCATCCCTCTGACATAAGATGTAAAGCACATTTTTAGATAGAATGTTCAATGCACAAACATAGACATCCCGGTCATACCATTTTTTTCTCCAGAACGAAAGAGCAAAAGAAGGATTTCCGAAAATTTATGGTGCAATTAATGTTTGATTGGGTATGCAGATTGATCTAACATAGACAAGAACGTAGAAGTAAAGTACAGACATCCCACGACCATCGAAGAAATTTACAAAGGAATCAGCTGCAGAATTCACCTCCATCAAAGAGAAATAGTAAAGTCAAAAAGCATTACACTGAGAGGTCATATTATGGTGGACGAGTGGTGGAACTGAAAAAATAAAGATGCTCCAAGACCAAGGGTTGGAATCCTATAGCATCATATATTTTGCAGCCACAAGCTCTTTCCAATTGATAAGGTATTTGAGAAAAAAACCTCACACCAAACAATGCCAAAATTTGAATGGAAAGAACACTTCCAACACTATTTCTGAACTTACCCGAGCAAACAGATCTTCTCTCATCCAAGGAACCAGATATTTCCATGGCCAAATATCTAGCGTGCTTACTCCAGATGTCTTAGCGCGCACACGTTTGGTCATTCTTGCCACAGATGTTAAGTTAGGATGAATCAAAAACCTAGCAGCCACCTCAACAGAAAATTCGTAGGTGCTAAAAATACGGTCAATCGGGTTTCTAAGTATCGTCACCACTGAAGTTTTCTCCTTGGGAAGTTTGGACATCATACTGTAGTCATCATGGGTACTTAACAATTGACAATTAGTTTTTCTGCATGATAAAAAAAGTTTGTAAATCTTAAACATCTATAATAAATCTAGAAAAATAGGATGCAGATTTTCAGATAAATTTAAAAAAATGGTAATAAGTAATGGCACAACCTAGTTGATGCATATTATTTTTCCATTGTGTTTATGTAAGGCAAATTATGGTCACAGAAAACAAACTAGAAAGTGAGTTTCCTGTACAACGAGGCAAGAAACCAAAATAAACCCATTCAATTAATTGATGGACTAGGTCACCAGATCTTGAACCAACTAAAACAATGAACTCATGGCTAGCCACTCAATCAATCCTTTTTCATTTCCCACTATTCTCTGTTGATAAAAATTAAACATAATTGCCCTTCTTCTTTCTGGAATTCACGAGGTATATTTTTGACAACATCATCATCACAATGCTGTAGTTCCACTCCATTGCATTACCTACAAGCAACTATTTCAAAGCGAGTAATCAAATGTAAATTCTCTTATTGTAATACTAATACCCGCAAGGACACTCCTAAAAATCACTCGGTGCAGTGTCAGACACTTCTAGGACACCGAAACTCACTGGACAAGCCATGTGGAGTTTCCTTAATTTTTTAAAAAAATTTAATCAAACACCAGTGTCGGACACGTCCGATGGGTATGTCAGACAAAGAAAGGACACTTATAGGACTTAATTGTACAATTGAAAAAGCTTTGGCTAAAATGAAATTTGGACGTGTTAGTTAAACTTTATATTAATTGAAGTAATATACATTTGGTATTAGTACGAGTGATACTATGATTTCAGTAACATGTATTTATTTATAAGCTTTTTGAATTTGGTAAGAGTATTTTTGGGTGGGCGCTCTAAGTCAGTTCATTCCCGGCGAGGTTATTAAATAATAAATACAAGAGGGCTAGGCCTAGGAGATTTGGTGTTATCTTTTATTTGGACGTGTTTGTTAAACTTTATGTTAATTAAAGTAGTATGTATTTGGTGTTAGTATCAATGATACTATGATGATTCCAGTTATCCGCATTTATTTATATGTTTTTTGAATTTGGTAAGAATATTTTTTTTGCTTTTACATGGTTTTATAATTTAAAAAACGTAAATTTTAGTATTATGCAATATAGTGCATGTATAGTATATATAAAAATATACAGACGTGTCTCAGCCGTATCGTATCCTGAAAATTTTGAAAATCCATGTCGTCGTGCCCGTGTCGTGTCAATGTCATCGTGTCAATGTCTGTGCATCGTAGCTAATACCTGTTTCTAAACAAGCTTTCAAGCCTACTCTTCTGCCCCAGAACACATATGGCAATAACTCAAATGTTAATCCATAACAGACTATCAAAGCAGGAAACAATCATAGTTTAAGATTTCAATTTCAGGGCAATGACCACTCTTTGCAAGGTCATAGAGCTTTTCAAGATTGAAAACATTTGGCAAAAACTGAATGTCTGGCCATAGTTCACAGGTATTTGTAGTCTTGGGCATCTCGCCTACCAATGCACCATTCAAAAAGATCTCAAATTGTTCGTAAAGGAGAATATTATGGAAGAAAAAATGATTTGGCTGCTTCATCAAGATAAATAGAGCATGACATCATCTCATCAGTCTACCACATATAAATGATTAGGATCGACTGATAATTAAATGAGTTGAAACATACCTTGGATTAAATCTTAACTTATCATAAGACCGTGGACATTCCTGGAAGTTCAAGTAAAGCTTCTTCAGGAAACTGTGAACATTTATTAAAGAAATGCAAAGAGTCAGTAACTCACGATGCAGAAAATGTTTGATTACTTCCAGTCAGATAATCCGCTTCTCTTGTTGTGAATGTGGTGCAAGTGTGACATACTCCAGTATTAATATCAATAGAAAGTTACCAGTGGAGATAGGTTCGTCCTCCTGTTCGAGGTATATGAAGAAAAAATAGCAGGTCACGCAGCTGATGTTTGTCACCTTTAACGTCAGAATCAAGGGAAGATGATGCCCACTCCTTGACAGTATGTTCACACTGCTTATAACTATCATCTACGGCAGATACTCTTATTATGATAGAAACTGCAGAAAGGAATTCAAAGTTCAAAAGTTAGTTACAGAACAATACAAACATTGATAAAGTAAAGATCTTAATCTCATTAAACACAAACTCAGGCACAAAATCTTCCTTAACACCCTTCAAATGGCTTTAAATGGTTCTAGACAACGAAATTTTATGGCACATAATGAAACTTTTATACTTCAAAACCATTTGCTCCCATAGTACATAAAACATCAAATAAACATAAAAAAAATGTAATTCAACAACAAACCAAAATAAACATACCAGATAGAAGAAGCAACAGGATTATCCCCAGCTTAAAGTAAATCATCACGCACCTCATTTCCACCTCACAAAAACTGCTTAAAGAAAAACAAACCCATAATCACTGATAGAACCAACAAAAGATCCAAGCTTTCAATAATACATCAGCCTTTCAAACAGAAACACAAAGCACAGACCTTTAATAGGAAACTGTAACAAAGGACAGCTATTACCACGTTATACGCATTAAAATCCCTATATGACATTTTTTTTGGGAATTTTGGATTCACACACACACAAAAAAGTAAAAAAGCTTTACATACAGACAAGTATAGAGTGTCGAAATCTCGTGCTCATAAATTCAAACACTTTGTAGGGCTTCCGGCGGACAAAATTTACGATCAGACAGAGGGGGCTCCCAGTCTTCGTTGCCCAGATTTCCCCCCAGTTGGACCCCCTCCGATTCGTAAAGTTTCTGAATCAAAACCTTCAAGCCTTTCCAAACCCGTACAACTCCACCATAAAATTTTCGAAACCCGAAATTCTCTCTTTGCGCTAGTGGACAACGGCGGGGAACGAATAACGGGTAAAGCTTGTGCAGTAAAACTGTAAATCGAAAATGTCCCGCATTCGACGGAGAATTTCGGCCCTCGCTTTACCCCTTTATACAAGTTCGATTTTTGACCTTAATTTTGACATTTGTCAATTGGGTTGACTTTAGAACTTAAGTCGTTTGCACCTTTTTTTTACTAGAAACTTAATATAATTTCACCTCTCTTTTATTTGGAGACGGGTAAACTTTTTATAATGAAAAATGTTTTGTTTATTTTCAGAGAAAAGTGATTCTTATATACACAGAATCTGGACCTCGTATATACATTAATACAAAGAAAATGAACTAAATCAAATATGTCAACAAAGATTAATCAAACCATGATAAACTCATTTTCTTTATATAGTCCATACATTAAGGCTTAAACCCGATTCATATAAAAATTTTCTGATTGTTAACTATAAAGTTACGAATATGAAGGGTCATCATGTCGTTGATTTTTCCCAAATAAATATTAACAATTCTAAAATAATAAAATAGTCTTTTCACAATTTAACTGCAAATGTTTGAACGAAAGTGATGACATAGCAATGTGTATCATAGAAAATTTGATATAGCTAGCACCATGCCATCATAAAATTATTTACTTTCAAAACAATTTCAATTCTAATATGATTAGAAAATTATTCCCCACAACTAATCTAAAGCCATAATTGGATCTACCACGAGGATGATGCCCTAGTAGCACCAAGAACTGAACTCTACTTCGCGTACCTACGCCACATCGCATGTTGTATACTAGCAAGAACGCCATCTACATTCATTCTCCCGTGGACACTCGTTACATTTTCTTCACAAATCAACACGCTGCTTTTGGAGGGTATCTACCCTTTTTTGTGTTAATTTTTATGGGATGGAATGACTCAAACCCGAAACCTCTTACATTAAGAAATATATGACAATCATTAGGCTACAGAGTGTGTACACTTGCTTATGAATAGAAATGTAATTTCATTTACTTGGGATTATGATCTTACTAGTACGGATTTAGAGACATTTGATTGGGACGAACATATTCCGGTAGCCCTTCTGGTGTAATAGCTTGTGCGAGAAAATGTTGTTAAGGCTAGGTTGAACATAGCAACAACACATATTGATCAAATAATAGTTGTTATTTTGATACGATATCTTCTGGCGCGCATTATGTGAAAGTTACGGATGGTTTATCTGTATTAGAAATGCCATCTCAAAAACCAGATTGTTCAGGTAACCGAGAACAAGGCTGACCACACCTCGTGCAACAGAAGACGAGCCAATGTCAATCCCAATCTGAAACAATTGAACATAATGGCAATAATGTTATATTGTCGACTAGAGATCAACATACCAGGCAAAGACTCGGAAATAGCATCAAAAGAAAAAACACAAAAACAAAAACAGAACTCTCACTAAAATGTTGCCTTGGGAGGGCAGCTCCCCCCTCAAAAAAATAATTATATATATATATCAAAATATATTTTGGCATCTTTTAAATTATTTTGTCCCCCGTGTTTTATATCATTATAAAAATCTTAGTTTTTTGTCCCTCTCAATTAAATATCCAGATTCGCCCCTAACCAGAGACTAATGAAAGCAATTTGTCTCTATTATTCTTTTGCGAGGACGCTCACACGGTTGTGCTACACCATTAGGTTTTATAGTAAAAGATGTTCCAGATGACAAGCGTTATAGATAATTCGTTAGCTATTTTGAACTTGATAAAAAGAAGATAGCAAACTATGAACTGAGGCATTTTCCCAATCAAGATCAATTTATTTGGTGCTCAATTATGCATTCTCGGGTAAAACTACTCAAACTATTAGTATGGAGCTTCTATTTTTTACGGTGAAGAATGGTCATGCAAGGAGATGAATCAGGGGTTCAAAATGGTAAAATAAATCTATAAAAAAAAAAAGAAAAAAAAAATTTGGGGGCGAGACTGCCGCCCCCACACCCATCCCTCCACACTGGCTTATTTCGACTATCCATGAACCCTAAGAAGCAATATCATGATCAGTGAGGTTCACATAAATTCCTAGTCTTTCATGATTAGGCTACAACATTATTGTAATTTCTCGACCAAGAATTAAAAAAAGAACTTGTGTTGGGTTTTGGAAACCCGAATAATCTTGGTTCTGATGTTAACAAAACTTGTTATTGTGTTGTTATTTGTTAACATGTTTCATCAAGTATACAGTTCATAGATCATGATTAGAAGCTTGATGAATTGAAAAGAAAGGGTTTGAAGATATCAAGTTGAAATAAGAAATAATCAAGCTGGACCAAGATTGAAATCCTGGCATAGCGAATTATTTCGATCATATCTCATAGCTCGAATATCGAAATGACGTTCTTCCAAAAAGGTTGAACAACCAACTCAAAATACTAAAAGTAATATTTTACAATAGATCGGCTAGTTCGAATGTTATCAAGGAGAAAGACGTCTGGAAGTTCGAGCTGGCCCGTGAAGAAACAACAAGCTGTTACAGCAGACGAATGCCAGTATGTTGGGCATAACTCTTAGCTCGCTCATCGGAACGAGACGAATCAGTATGGGTTGGAAAGATAAGAAGAAGACCTACAAGTCATATTCATGAGTCGAGAGCTGAATCAGAGTTTGAGAAGGCCAAAAGACGTCTGCAAGTTGCTTATCCTGTTGTTGAAACATTCCATGTTTCGGCATGCGCGTCTGGTGTATCGAGCAGCCCGATCTCATACGAACTCGGAATCAAGTGATTCTTGATTATGTGAAAAGCCAAGACAAATAGCTACAAGTTTCATGTTCATAACTTTGCCAAGAAATCAAATAATCAAGAGCTACAAGCAACATATATGAAGAGCAAGTTATCGAGTTGTTTTGTATAGAGTTGATATGTCCAGACTGATATGTCCAAGCTAATCCGGACAGACTTATATGTCCAAGCTGATCCCGGCAGACTGATCTGTCTAAGAAGATCAGTCTGGTCCAAAATACAAAAGGTAGCACAGAAACCAGAATATGACCGTTGCAAGCTCGAGAATCGCGCAGAACCTTTTTCCAATGGGCTTAATCTTGTGTCTAACGTTTATATATTTGTTTGGGGGCTATAAATATAAGTCTTTGAAGCTCAAATTAGTTGATTGAAGATCAATCCAAGAGAGATCAAAGCAAACCCACTTGGGATTCAAAATGGGCAGCCTACAAAGAAGACAAGCTTAGATGAGAGCAAGCCCAGATTCTTAGGCACACTTTTCTTGCTGTATCAGATCCATTGAGAGATCATTTGTGCCATCTATATTCGCTCTATTCATTGTGTTTGAGAGATTAAATAGATGAGTGAATATCATTATAACAGTTGATGATTCATTACAACCGATTGAGAGGTCTTTGTATGTGAGACATTAAAAAATATACATTATTGAGTTGCTAGGAGTTCTGATTGGATGGGAAATGCCCGGCTGGATCGGGTTTGTACAAATAGTTGTATAAATCAAAACCTTCTAGTGGAATCCTTCAATGAGGTGGAAGAAGGGGAGACGTAGAAGGATTACACCACCTTCGAACTTCCATAAACAAATGCTTGTGTATTTACTTTACATGCATATCTTAATATGGTTTCTAATGGTTAATTGATTTTAGATATGTCGAGTGTCTTCCGCTCGATTTTGAAACCGAACTCGATATAATTTCTCGGTGCAATCATTTCAAACACGAGTTCTTGAAGCTCAAGTTGGTTGAACTCGGTTGTGGATTGACCACCCACCCCGATCGATCCTGACAACTTGGTAGAGAAATTATTAGATGATCATGGATTCTTACTTATATGTAATATCGACATTGTTCAGGAGTTCAAACATTGAGATCGGAAAGTAACAATTATGTTTATTTTTTAAAAAAGAAAACGAAAAGGAAAGTCGTTTAATATGGAGGAAACATGGGATTAGAAATCTAATTTTATAGAAAATTGTAAATGAGGTATAAGTTACATATTTATAAATTCAACAAATCAAATCTAAAAGTCTAACCAAGAAACAAATTTTAAAATATAAAAACTTAATCATCTTAATGATCTAAAAAATCAGATGATGCACATTCAATTCTCTCTATCAAATTAGGTTGTATATGTCGATCATGCCCACATTAGAACTTCGATCTTAAAAAATAGGCAGATAAAATGCTTTGGTCGAGATGTCCACCACTTGTATGTGGGTAGGAATGTAACTTAGACCAAGATCGCTGTTCTCAAGTCTTATCTTCATGGATGTGCAAATAAATTTTTATCATCAACATAGTTTTCAATATATATATATATATATATATATATATATATATATATATATATATATATATATAGTGGATAATGTCTATAAACTTATTTTATTTTTACTTAATATAATTATACATAATTTAATAGGATTAAATAATTTGCATGAAATAATAGTAATAAGGAATGATAATTAGAAAAGGTATTTTATACAATCTGAAATTTGAATATCAATTCATATATATTTCCAAATATCATTAGAAGTACAAGGAAATTTTAAAAACTTTACACACGCCAAAGGCAGGGGTAAAGTCATCTACAATCACAAATGAACCAGGAGTGGAAGGCGCCCACAACTTCGGTTAAGCTCATGGATAATTTGGTAAATTGATCATTTTTTTTTTATCTGTGGTAAATTGATCATTTAATAGTACACTAAGATGCTCTTGGTTTGATCATTGCATAAAATGAAGTTGGTATATTTATCCATTTTTTATGTGCAAATATCTAGGAAAAAATAATTTTAAACAAGAGATCCAATGTACATGTTATGTACATACAAGACAGTGATATGGTTTGTGAGATTGTTTTACTACATAAAGGTTTCAGTAAGGCAAAATGTGAAGAAAGACAGAACAGGGATTTTATGCTACTTGTTATGTCACTATCCTACATCTCAAATGTCGCTCAAAACTACAAATAAGGACATGGAAGAAGAAGAAGAAGAAATGTACAAAGAGGATTGCTATTACTTCATACTTTAATTTCTTCCCAATGCAAAATATGCCTTGTCTGCACTCGCAAGCCGGTCTTGGAAAAGAGCCCATTCCTTGTTGCATCTCTCTCGTACCTGTCGATATATATGTATATGCTCAGTGGTTCTGTTATTGAATAGCTAATAAACTGATATAAGACCTCGAGGAATTGATGGAGGAACAAATAATTTGTAATAAAGGCGAAGAGAACAGGTAAGACGGTATGCCACTGCAGAAGTCTTGACTTTTTCTTTTAAATCACTCTCTCAACAAAATCCTTCCAATAAAGAAGTTAAACCCACAAATCTTGAAAGAAAAGGTTCCATGTTTTCAACAAATGTGATTGGATAAAAATATCAGTACAGATTATTCAATGCATATAGCTGGTGGCATATGTCCTTAATATATGCCGACCAAGTTATGCAAATTGAGGGAACAAGATACAACGTTATTCAGACCAGCATAAATCACAGTTCTGGATATACATACCCCTTGCCACGGTGATTTACCATTCACAGATTGTCCCTGAGAATTTAGAAAGAAGTTCAAAAATTACTGAAATGGTGCAGAAAGTCGATCACATAAGAAAAACTAGAAACAAACATGGAAGAAAAAGCAGGCATTATACAAAACGGATAGTAAACAAATATTTATTGTCCGAATGTAAGGCTAGTTAACTCCTGTTATCAACAAACACCGAAGTTGATAGACGGTGGGGTGATTAAAAAGATGATGGATAAAGGATGGACTACTTAAAAAGCCGAGCTTAAGCATCAGAAAAAAACTTAACTTCCACAACATGAACCAAACCATGCAAGTCTAATATCTGGTTGTATTGACCCAAAATAGCAATAATTTCTGTACTCTAAGGATGTCCTCGGCGAACTTATCTGTAGTTAATATAACAGACTCCAAGACATAGGAATCTGTAGCATGACTACTGCGATTATTAGCGAGTTATTGACTACTGACCTGACTTCCAAGTGATGGAATAACTTGATGCACAATCCACTGCGAATCAACAACACCAATTTTTTCATGTGCAGGCTACAGGATCAAACAAAAAGCCTTTAGACGATTTTACCGAAGGATAGCATGAATAGGAATAAGAAATATTTTCTTAATGGTTTATTCATATTTGTTTTTGGGGAAATTGGGAGGGGGGGGCCCACTTCTTGCACGCAAACACACACACGCAGAGACGGAGAGGACTAACGTCCACACATCTTCTTAAAGCAAAATCCAATCCCCATCCATGCACCAAGTCATTCTGCAAGCACGTGATTAAAAGAGTTACTGATGAACAACATGGTTGAAACTGCGAAACTCAGAAACAGCAACAAAGCGACTGAAGCTCTACAAACAAGCAAATTACATAGGTACAGAAAATCCAAACGACCCAAGCTGAGTTTCATATCCCAAAAAATGAGTCAAGTACCTGAATCATATGCCAAACACATCTCCAAGCTTCCCGAGAAAATACTGGAGCCATGATTTCCACAAAACTGAACAAGAAGCAGAAAGACTAATGAAAGTTATTGTACAATTTCCAGGAGAGACACATTAGATTTGAGATCGATGGTAGAGAATCAGACCAATTTGTGTGTATATCAACCATAATCGAGGAAGTCAGGAAAAACTTGCAGGTCTTAAGTCCAAATACAACAGCTTTCTTTCCACATAGAACTCTAACATAAGGTCGTATTTCAAATAGACTGCACACCGTACTCGAGACAATCAGCATTCATTTTTTCCACCCTTCCATTAACTAGTACTCCACAAAACTAGTCCATATATTAACTTGGATACATTTAATCATCAATCACAAATTTACAGGTCACATTTCCAATTAGCGGTCCTCTCTAGTTGTGCATTATTTAATCGGTCTACACTCATTTTATCAAACATATGTGCACATGAACATAATTTTAAAGATGAATCTGGTTGAATTTACACGCTGCCAAGAACTGGTAAAGCAAGATAAACAATCTGTCCATGAATCAACATAAGTCATGGACTGCATGATGATGGAAAATAAAAGAAAAGACATTTGACAGTAGATTCAGCTTTCCAATTAGAGTTTTAGTTCCATTAATCCTTTTCAATTTGTACCACCAATATTGATAGAGGGAGTAACTTCTTTTCACTATCTTCACCAGCCAATTGCTCCCAGCTTGCCACTAAACATTTTACTGACTAAAAATATCGAGTTCAGGATAAAAATGTATGTCATTCAATTGAAGAAAAGAGAGAACTTACGCTGCACACGGAGGCAAACGTGGATCACTACACCATCCTGGTTTCTCCTCAGTGTCTCTGTTTGTGAACATACACACATCTGTTGGTTACAAATGATACAGGTTTGGTAGGAAGCGGAGCATGTGCATATTCAATCAATAAACCTACTTGTGAACTTCTCTGTCACCTCTTCTCTTAGTCATTTGCCATGTCAGTCCATTGTTGGGTTCAAGACCAGGTTGGGAAATCTCTAAACCGTGTTTCTTAATCAATTGAATATACCTATCGTGAAGAGAAGGCCCCAAACAAGTTGGGGAGAAATAAACATTATACAACATCAATTTAACACCACTACGAAGTATAAAGACTAAAATAACCATTTTTACTTCTCAGCATTAAAGTGTTCAACACCAAGATCTTCATCCCAAATGAAAATGTAATCATAAGCAGCTACAATATCCGGATGCAGAAATCTCTTTGCATACCACCTATGAACCAGACGACAAAGATTAAAGAGAAGTCATCAGCCGCTGAAAGAGTGATATCTAAAATGAAATATCAGATTTCCCAAGTTGAGACTTTTATTTCAACAGGAAATGCGAAGTCCTTTTTTTTTTTTTGGAACTTGCACCATTGACCTTGAGCTTTAGCACATCAAATTAGTGTTGTTTGGTGCTTTAACCATCCGGTTGACAAAAACATTTTTCAGTTTGTCAAACTTAAACTTACCTCCCTGAGGTATATGTAATATGCTATATGTCTCTGCAAAAGGGAACTTCAGCCATCAACGAAAGTTTTTTTTCCCAATATCCTCCCCTGAGATTGTTGGATTATAGATTTGGTAAGGACAAAAATATCGCCTTGCCAGTTGGTTTGGACTTTTTTCCATTTCCAACTCAAGTATTCAAGATCGATGGATTTATTCAAAAAAAAGTATTCATGGGTTCTTAGATCTCATTAGGTTGAGACATTTGTGATTGTCAAGGTACGTTTTTCATTACAAGTCCAAGGACTCCAGTTCCGACTAATAGAGCTCTTTCGATGAAAAAATAACGGAAGCATATAAGAGGTGTATGCACTACAGTTTAACTCAAAATGGTAATTGTTCATCACAGTTATACCAAGTGCAGTTAAACTTGGGGCTTCATAAGTGATGAGCAAGACAAGAAGGGCAGTTTGGTCCACTGTTGATCACACGAAACCCACAAGGAAGGTAAATGAATTTTAGATGCCTCGTCTGTTCTGAGAACAGTGGGTACATTGATAGGAGTTCCTCGCTGAGGACTTATTGCATTGAAATGTTCTTGATAGAAGGGTATAGTATAATATTCAGAAGCTGATACAATCGTGTCAAACAGAGGACAAATCTCAGCTGAAATAGATGCATTTAAACCAATATATAATTATTCATTACTTCATACTGATTCAAACGTGACCAACTCAGTTAACATGAAAAGCTTGCAACCAGTTCCCATTGGACCTCCTAGGCTTTAGTAAACAAGGTAAGACCTGGCCACATAGAACAATAAAGAAGTCCAAAGATCTGAGGAATATTTACCATTTTGTTTGTTTTCTAACACTAACATGTATGGCACGTCGAGACCACTCAAATTGATCCCATTCACTTGTCTGGCCATCATAGTGAAAAAGCATAATCTGAAAATCCTCAGAAAACTGAAAAAAATAGACCCAAATCAATCTAGGGCAATGGACCTCTCACAAAGATAATCTATTTATTTGTTGCAAAATTCTGTACTGTCTTAAACCTTCTTCACGGCTGCATCAACATTGTTCTTTTGACCCAAACCAACAGTGAATGCTACTAGGTATTTTGACTTCATTTTAAGATCCTGAAAGTTCCAGATTGCAGTCATAAGCATACTCCAATTCCCCAAAATCAGTTCTAATTAGTAACATTTGGTAATCCACACACTACTGTGCTATTAATATATTTGGATTTGTAATTTAATTGGGTGAAATGCTTTTATATGATCGTTTTCAAGGCGTATAGAATTACTTTGAAAATGTTTACAACAACAGCTACTAAACATTTAATCATAATGAACTGAGGCGGCCTACATGAACCATAGAAGAAATCAAGTCGAGTCGTGCACATGCATCGGTCTTCTTCAAAAATTTCTTTCGGTCAGAATATCCCGTATTTCTTTTGACTTCAAATCTATTTTGAAAATGTGTTAAATATTTAAAAATTAAAATTATTTGAAAAGGACCACATGTCAAAACTTGTCAACTATGTTAGTCTTAGTCATAAGTTATATATTGGTTATTTTATGGGATAGATCCAACCATCTATCATATGGTACATTCTTAATGTTGGATGGAAGTATACTCGTATATAATTGGATCGAAGTGGTCTTTTCTCTGTGAGGAGGATCGATATACTGTTTAAGATTCAAAATCTGTTGTAATGATCGAGAAAGGGAAAGAAGCGCAGCATAAACCGAGGCCATGGGAGAGAGTGGAGAGATGCTGTGTGAAATTGAACCAACCCTTTATCTAATTAAAAATAGTGTCCACGTGGTGCGTGTTTGCATTAATCTTTTTTTTAATTGGTTTTTTAATTTTTTTTTGGATTTGATTATAAATATTATGTGATATGATAATATTGCAATTGACAATATTATTAAGGGCATTATAGATATTTTAAAAATATAATATATTATGATAAATTGAAGTTATTAGTTCTATAACTTCAAATACATAGACAAATTCCAAAATTAGTATCGTTAGTTTTCGAGCACTAACTTGGATTTCTTTGTCTTGGTCTGTTTTTTGCCTAAAGTCACCAAAACGGCTTAGTTGACACCGAAAAATATTTACATGGCCTAAAAATGACAAATGTAAGTGAAAATTGTGAAATTGGGATATCAAGGTTTAAACTTATCACATTACCACACACTGTCCTGTTGTCCTGTAGTCCAAACTATGGGTCAATGATACAAAACATCCAACCAACAAAAAATAGGTTGAAGTACTATATCAATTAAGGTCAAAGCTCAACAGCTTTTATTTCAAGCAAAGCTACTTAAAGGTTTTAGCAAGTTCCTTTAACGATGGGCCCAATCAGGATTTACCTCCAGAAACTCATTGAACTCGGCTTGCTTCAAGTTGGCTTGTGAGCCCCATGCCTCACGAAACATGCGTCCAAGAACGAAGACACCAACAGCAGTGTAACTTTGGTATATGCATAACATTCAGCAAGCATTAGGAAAAAAGAAATAAAGGCAAAGCTTACAACTAAGAGATTCGCAAAATTCCATGGGAGCCAAATCACCATCTACTTATCTCAAGTTGCATGATGCATATGTGACAACATAAATAAGGTCCTTCCATAAAACAGTCACGACACATGCCTAAAATACATTTACACTCATGTAAAGAAATTAGGTATGGGAAAAGTCTAGACAGCAACTTTGGTTTTAGTTATCTATTTAGCTGTAACAGATGACAGGGGCCTGCTTTGTATCTTCACCAAACGGGAAATAGATCGGATAATGGTGAACTTATGAATAGTGAAAAAACAGTAGTACTCCCAAAACAGTAAAAATTTATACAAAGTGGTGCATTAAAAAATATAACACCTACAGATTTAGCAGATTTTCACAATTTTAGTCGAAATAATGAAATATAACAAGCATTTTTATTACAGCCATCGTGTAAGCCTTCAAGTCAATTAATGCACAAGCGAAATTTATATTTACACATTGAAGAGATATAGCATCATTACTTGAGAAGAATGGAAGACAGAATATCAAAAGGAAAAAAAACATCCAACATGGCCCATACATATTTCCATAGCTATTCTTTGCATATGCTCCTCCCTCATGTCCAGCATACATGAAAAGTGATCCCGAGTGCTTAAGTGAAACCTGTTAAATGTCAGAAAAAGTGAGAGTGAGTGAACTTTTGGGGGTTTGAGGAGTTGATGCGGGTGAGAGAAAGGATGGGAGCTAAAAAAGTTAACCGAAGTTGGCATGTAAGACGGGTAAAAAAGAGTTTGGAAGGAAGGCCGATTAACCATACCTCCAAGGTAGCTAAGCCCTTGGAAACCATTTCGATCATCCTTGTCCTGATCTGTATAAACGCCATAAAAACTTGTAAATACAAAGAAATAAATCTTTTGTCTCAAATGCAAAACCGAGATTTCCTCAATCAATACCTGAAAAATCATGTCCACATATAAAAATCCTCGAGTTCCACTCGAAATGATTAAATATATATTTGTTTAAATGAGTGACAAATAGACATTTTGGTTTGAAAGTTCAAAACTCACATCGCTAAAAACCAAGGATATTCGAATCTTGTTTATCAGGATTAAAAATTCTAAAAATGAAAGAACAATAAGAAAGAATACATGGGATATCTTACCTCTTGATCAGACTTCTCATTTTCAAATTTCGGATAAAATGTAGCTCTAATTTGTGCAACAGAGTATGTTGAGTTGTCCACTATAAAGTTCTCCAATAAACTACCACTAAACAACTTACTCAAACCATTTCCATGTTTCTCACTAGATGCTGTTTGAGTTTCGTTAGCCAAGACTGTCATAGTATCAACTGGAGGTTTATTGACTTCTGTTGCTGTGGCTCCACTCACGGTTCCATATGCCTTGGGCTTCCATATAGCATTTTTTCCATGAAGCGGTACATGACTTATCAGCCCAATGCCCCCAAACTGCCTTGATGGTTCTGACGCATCAGACTGCTCATTTTTTTCGGCAACACCCAATGAATTGAGCTTGTTGGTGATGTTTTCAGTAGTTGCACTAGGAACACCATCCGATACCGAATATGAGGTAGATGGTCTATTTGAATTTGGCTTTTCTACCCACATATGTCCTTTCGAAACTCCTCTTCGCTGCATTTTATTAAATCCAGTTACCACCAATATCCGTTTATGATCAACAGAAAAGCAATGTATGTTATAAAAAAGAACTAAAAATAACAAGAATCGGCCATTGTCTAGAACAAATGAATGACCATTTACCTGTAGCAAAAAAAAATACAAACTTACTACATCCAATATCGTGGATATCAGTTACCTTCAAGTGTTTTTTCTTTTTCTCATAACAGACAATGCCACGATCATTAAACACAGTTCATAAATAAAACACGAGAGATACAGTAGACCAATCATAGCACAATGCAGAACTCCATATAAACATTGAAACCAGCACAACAGAATAATTTGGAAGTTCGAAACAATTCCACCGCAGCTTACGATGAATAATGGCAGCAAATAAGTAAAAATGATCCAAAAGAAAAACAAGTTAAAAATAGTAAATAGACATCCATGTAGCATACATAATTATTAAAGGTGCAAGGTGCACAAAGTCGCATTGGTATCACAGTAGATGGGCGCAACGAAAAACATGGGCCTTGTCAAAGGAGGTGTGCTAGTATCCGGTTAATCTTAAAATCCATATCTTTGAAAAAAAAACTGTCATTCATCATCCAATATGCAATATAATAACTGTTGAACACTAACAAATCAAACATCTATTGTAAGTGAAAATGGACCAGCCCCACATTTAAGACGAACTTAAAGCATCTGTTGAGCATTTAAAAGGTAACAAGACTCATGCAGCACCACCAAGACACATACTTTATTGAAGTATTGAGCCCTGTTGCCCCTTGAGATATGCGCATGTTTCAAGGACTTCTAATAATTATGTCATACGCACTGCACACACTATATTCCAGCACCCATTCCCTAATAAATATTTTCAAAGAATGCACGTGCTAGAAATAGATAAACATGAATGGACATCTATACGTATACCTGACTGCGCGGCATGGTCAATGGGAAGAGCGGCGAGGAGTAACCAACACGGTTAAACAAAGTGGGAAGAAAACCGAAACTTCCACATCGAACGGAGGACAATGATTGAGAACGAGAATACAGCGTGGGCGTGAAACCACAAAGCACTCTTTGCGACACGGACATCCACCGAGATAGCAATGAAGTATAAATAGCAAAAAACTGAAACTTAGTCGGAATTCTGAATATGAAAAACGGGAGAATATAAGATAGTAGATTTGCCGAGGCCACCGCCTTTCTTGGGAGTGATATTCCTCTCAAGTGTCCACTGATACACTCAGTAGCCCTGTTTCAAGCAGAATTCCACCATAATAAACAGCTGTTTTGCCATAACACCGGCTGCGACAAACTGCGAGCAGCAACAAATCTACAAAATCTTCATCCCTTCGATTTGACTCAACTCCTCCTTGCTTCTATTGTCTGAATTCTGCGTGGGAGGTGGATGTAAGTTTTGCTGGAATCTGTTCAAACTAAGGTAGAGATTGGACGCGGTTTTGGAGAGATGGACGTGGCGGCTGTAGTCTTCCGGTCGGTTTGGTAGCTGTTGACACCGCGGTTAATTAATCGGCGGCGGATGGTGGCTAAGGTTTTAGTTGATAACCACTTCTTATCTACCCTTGAAGAAGCAAGATCAGATTCCAGCCATGGAGCGACAATAGGGCACTGTTGTTACTTGAGAAATTTGAAGGCTTCTCCATGCAGCGGTTGCAGTCTACTCAGTTTGGGAAGGGATGACAGTGGTGCTTTGCCTCTGTATTCGTGGGGTAGTGACGTGGACTGTTTCGGGCTCCAGATGATGGCCTTGGATTGCTGACGAACGCTTATAAATGCACCATAGTAAGAGGAGCCATAAGCCGTAGAATATTGTGAACAGGATCAGCAACTGAGTTAATAGCTCTGCGAACGAAGTTTCTGGGTTTCATGAGATAGAGAATCAAGCTTTTCACTTATATGTATATATTTATAGGCGATGTTTAATTTTAGGGTTTAATTCATATGAGTTTGTATGTTGTGGATTAGTTTTAGGTTTTGACTAGGAAACTATATATATTTGTAGCATTATTATTTACTGAATAGATAATTATTTCTAAGCAACAATTATACAAGCATTATCAAAAGTTTCTTAAATTTTTTTTTTTTGGGTTTTTGTTTTTGTTTTTGTTTTTGACGAAAACCGATGAAAGCAATAACATCAGCTTCAGGTGCGCGTCATGCCGGCTGTGATAGTATATGAACAACTGAGAGATCATCAGTTTCTTAATTACAAGGTCTTTAGGTGTAAGCATGTTTTTTTAGTTTAAAAAATGTAATATTAAAATATTAAGATATATATTAATTCACATGTTTAATTGTGTAGTTTATATTTATTGTATTATTAATATACATGCATAATTAAAATGTTATTTAAGCTATTAAATTTTCATATATGATATTATATAATGTTTCGTTTAAGTACTAAACTTTTAATTAAATAATGGCATTATATTAATAACCAACTCTATTCCATAATTGTAAATGTAAATATATATCTTACGTTTCATTATATTAATAACCAACTCTTTCACAATACTTTTGATTTAATCAAGCATTAATTCCACTAGATATACATATGTTATACTCGTCTCTCATTCTAGTTTTCATAATTATTGTTTAGCCCCTATAGTTTGAACAATTTTCCATATATTGTATTTTATGTCAAATCATATAGTATAGTGTTGTAATTTTTTTTATATTTATAAATTAGAGAGGGTGCTTTTGGTCTGATTTTGTGGGCTTGATTGAACCATTATGTATGGACTTTGTGGAGTTAAATATGTTGGGCCTTGTCATAAGGCCCGCCTTGTTGATAAATATTTATGTTTCTCATTTTACTTTTATTATTATCATATTATTTACTTTTAAGTTTATGAAAAATTATACTCGCTATTGTAATTTTATTTACTATTTTTTTTAAATAAAAACTTATCAAGATTGAGAAAAACTATATATTACAAACATTTTTTAATTAACATTCCTGTTAATCAAAAAATTATATATGTGTAATTATGTGGTAAGTATGGTTTGCCGTTAGGGTCACAAAGGTTGTTGTTTCAGTTTCTTTGATATTTTACATAATGGTTGTGATTATTATCATAGAATTTTAAAAAATAATTAGAGAATCTAGAAAAAATTTAATGAAAAAATATTAAAAATTGTTCCACAACAACAGTGATGGTCGAGAAATCGTTGTTCATTCCACGACAGCCGTGAAATCGTCGATACTCCATAAAAATGGTGTTATAAGTTATACATCTATTTTTTTTTCTTGAAATTACTATGTACAAACTTAATAATTTCGAGTACCCAACTAGCTATCCCTCAAATTGTACTTACATACCCGACTTACTTATCCATGTCGAATTGTACTTAGATCTTAGCACAGAGTATACTGGAACAAAACTTAGAATTCTAGAAAATTTAAACGTGAAAAATGATTTACAAGGCACACTCAAAATTCAAACCCAAGAATATTAAAACACAATTTGAGATTTATAACAAATTTTCAAAGCAAATCAGTAAATAAAATAAAAAATAAAAGTGAATAGAGCATTGATATTGACGAACTATGCGCTGTATTGTGCGGGCGTAGATTCGCTGGATCCAAAGAGACAGCATATCGTGATTCTTGCGGCGGACTCTGTACGTCTTCTCCACCCTCCGTCTTGCAATCCTTATACAGTTCTTCGTTCTTCCCCTAAAAGGCTAAAACCCTTGGCCGATTTCAAAACCTCCTCCTCGTTCATTTTTCTGTTTTGCCATCGCTTATTGCAATTGCAAAACGTTCCAATTTTTTGACAATTATTCATCCCAAAGTCCTTCAAAATATTGGTTGTTTTTAAACATCAAATTTCGGGTACCCGTTGTTTGGTACCCGACGCTATCCGAAAATTTTTGGGTTGAGTAAAAAAAGTCTAGCATTCATTTCTATTGTTAGAACAATTTCGATTTAGAAATTATTGAAACAACTTATTTCTTAATAAATATAGTTTTTAGATACACATTTATATTATAATGTTTCACTAATTAATTTGATTAGTTTAAGATCATAATTTTATTTTGTTTCATCATAAGCAAAAAACAATCTACAATATCATATTTATGTTAATATTATTAAATCAATAACAAATAAAAAAATTAACTCAATTAATTACTCTACGGCATTTTGAACATTAAAATTGATTATTTTGAATAATTATGTAATATCCGTTTAAGGTACATTTTGCTAATAGTGCGTGTGTAAGAGGTGGTTTGTTTATCCACCCAAGGTTGTGCCATTGAGACGGCATCTTATAATATGTGTCTTGATATATATATATAACGACACATGTCGTAAGATGTTGTTCCCAAATATACCGCCCTTAAAGCTCGGATCAAACAAACCATAGAATGTGTATTATGATTAGGGGTGTAACGACCGAATCGAGTCGAATATGAAGGACATTTTAAGGTTCGAATTCGACTCGAAATAAGTCTCTTCGAGCTCGAGCTCGATTCGAAGTTCGAATTATTTAAAAAAATTGGCTCGAGTTCGACTCGAATTAAAGCTCGAGTTCGGCTCGAAAAATTCGAACATGCTCACGAGCTATTCGAACTATTACTCGAAAATTAATACTCGAAAGGCTCGAAATATATTTATTTAATATAAAATTATATATATTAATAAAATATTAAAGCTCGCGGGCTATCGAACAAAATAATTTGGGCTCGAGTTTGGCTCGAAAAAATTCGAACATGTTCGAGTTCGGCTCGAATTCGATAATTTCGAATACGAATCAACTATTTTTCGAGCCGCCTCGAAAAGCTCACGAACGGGCTCGATTCATTTATACCCCTAACCATGATAAATCAATGGTGCATGTGTAATTAGGATGTGCGAAGTATTGATTACTCAAATTTCACCCATAGACAAAAAGTTGTATAGTTTCATGGATCTTATGACCCGACCCTATCAAACTAGTCTTTCCATACACGCCCAAACAGAATTGTAACATTCATCTATATGTCAAAGATTCTTTATTTAAAGTATCTTCTATGCTTCTTTTCTTTACTCTAACTCCCTACCTACCTCAAATGTCATAAAAGCCCTTACTTTAATTGCATAAAACTCCCTAATACTTTTAGGATTCTTACAAAAACACCCAAAATCTCATTTTTTTTCCAATAAACAACTCCTAAAAAGGGATACGTAAATGCAGGGGCCTTAATGGTATTATATGAACATGAGATCCTTCAGTTTCTGTCATCTTGAGAAGACCCAAGCGCATACTTTTGTAAAGGACTCGCGGTTCATGATAAAATTTAAACCCTAAAATTCCCTTATTCTAAGAACATGTAAAATTAAAAAACAGGCACATCATGCTTCTATATTATAATAAAATTTAACAAACTGAAATATACCATTTTGACCATAACGGCATCGGGTGAGGTGGGTTGCAAAGCTACCAGTCGAAAAATTATTGCCCCCTGTTTTACGAATGACTTATCACCATCCAACCTCAACCCCTCGGTGAGGTTAGTCTGCAAGTTATCCGACTCCTTCAGAAACCGCATAGCACACCCTAATTCGTTTTCTACCTTAGGGCTTAAGGTATAATCAAGATATAAGAAAGATTTAAAGAAATCTGAGAGATAGATGGACAACAGCCTTCGTTTATTCTGAAAATACTTATAATATCTATTACATTAAAACGTCTCCTTTTGGGAGGAAACGAACTTGTTTAGCCTCTCATATAGATGAGGCTTGACTCAAGAACACAAACAAATATAGAACACTCTTACAAAGCTATGAAAGTTGAAAGATTACAAAGCTTAGAGACTACAATTTTTATTCTCAGGAAACTATGGAGAATTTTCGATGTCCTTAGCTTCATGCCCTTATATAGGCATGAATCTGGACTTCAACTTCAGATTCCAAATCTTGATAATTGTTGGGTGCGTCTGTGAGTGCGCCTTAACTTTCACGTGGTCAGGCATCTTTGTCTGGTTATGCCAACTTTTCTCGTGTGTGGTCCATTATTTTTTTTCGAGTGCGTTGAACTGTTACCGCACTGATTTTAATGGTCCACGTCTTTTCCTTTATCGGTGAATCTTTACATTATTGGTTTTCGTGGTCCCCGAGCTTTAGGAAAACGAGCTCTCTTGTCAGCATGTCTTTTGTCTTTTCCTGCCTCTGATCAGTCGGGTTTGGATCGGAATCTTTTCCCAAACTCTGGTTCTTTCTGCTCCGGGCATGCTTGCCAAATTCGATCTATCCATTGGCCAACGTGTGCCATGTTGCAGAATTTTCGGTAAGTTTCATTTCCAGCCGGAATCTTGTTTTTTCAAAGAATTCTCCTCTTTGTTTCAAAAAGTTCTTCGGCAAATCTAGTAGGTGTTCATGTCATGGAATTCATCATGAAGGTACCGTTGGCTGAATTCTGAAAGAACTTAAATAAGTATTTAACTTTGTCCATTTCTTTAGACAAACCCAAAGACGTCTAGTTGGAACTTCATCTTCAGTGATAGTTCCAGCTAAGATTGGTACGCCCTCTGGTAGTGCCATTTTTATATTTTTTATGGCGTTCCTGTCTGGTCGTCTGAGCTTGATGAAATGAAAAGCCTCAATGAAGCCTTTCTTTGCTGGTTCTGGGGCAGCACTGAAAAAATAAAAATCCAAAATGTCTCATCTGGCCAAATGTGGATTATTGGCCCATGTCTAGTGAAAAGCTTCTCTAATCCACTTTGATAATTTTGAGATTTCATAGATGCTGGTGCAACAGTATAAACCGAAGCCAGAGCTCCGAAATTATACCATTCTTGAACTTCATTTGGATGGCTGTCTGGTTTCATCCAAACCCTTGGATATTTCCTGAGATATCAACAATAGTTTTGTCTGGGTTGATATCCCGTGTGGTTATTAGTCTCCCAAGTGTTTGTAATCCTGCATAGGTGAAGAAACTAAATCATCATTAATTTGAACCTTAGAATTGTCAGTCATTGGCCTAAAGTTCAACTCTCCATCTTTTACCCCAGAGGTGCTGGATTGACTTGAAGGTTCAGATTGTGATAACAACTAACCCTCAACCTTCGCTACAGCTTGAACATCTTCGAGGAATGCATCATCTACAGCACTCGTGACTGGGGTACTTGAATTCCTTGCATCTGGGTTAGATGAGTCCCATTATCTAAACACCCCCTTTTTCACCGTTGAAGATGCGGCCTGGAGGATGGGCCCCTTCAAGACTTCGAACAAAAGTTCTTTGTCCCGAAAGCATGATCATATGTGATCAGTAACAAGTTCCTTATCTGCTCGTTGAAGTCGTCATGCGACCTCTATATTGAGACAAAGAGTCCCAAAATCTCGATCAATGATCTCTAGGTTTTCTGTGAGATACCTTAGCCTTTTGAGGGTATCATCAGCAATGTGTTCCTCCATCTTGTGTTAAGAAATCTGCAAGAATATTTTTATCAGATTTCACAATGACAATATCATAACCATAATATTGACATTCAGCTTGCCATCTTAAAAGTCTAGTCTTTTATGGTTTTAATTCAATTTTATTTTTCAAAAAAGACTTAACACTTGTATTATCTATTTTCAAAATAAATTTCTTTGCTAGTTGGCCATTATTCTCGTTGATATGCCATTTAATAACTCCGCTGCTATCAAATAGACCGCTGCAATATATACATGACATTTCTCCCTCTGGTGTGGCCTTCATGAGTACAGCAGCCCACCAATGATCACTGACATCTGTGTTTGGGATTGCAAGCTTTGGTAGTTGCCTGCAAACTTCTTTAAGCTGTTTGACAACTTGTCTGTGTTCTTCATTCCACTCAAACTTAATGTCTTTTTTAAGTAGTGGACTAAACATCTTCCTGTGAATTGCTAAGTTATTAATGAACATCCCAACAAAATTAACAACTCCCAAAAAAACTCTGAAGTTGTTTCAAATCCTTGAGGTCATCCGGATATCCTTGCACCTTTTCAACAATATGATTCTGCAAAATGATTCTAGATTAGTCAATCTCAATTCCAAGGAATTCGATTTGTCTTGTCGCAATGACTCTCTTCCTTTCAGAGAGCACTAATCATTTATTGTAACAAACATCTGAAAATATTTTCAAATGTTTAAGATTCTCTTTCATGTTTCTTGACGCAATGAGAATGTCGTCAATATACACGAACATGAAGCTGAAGTAATCCTTCAAAAAATTATCCATCTTCCTTTGAAATATCTGGGGAGCGTTTGTCAATCCCATTGGCATGACATTCCATATATAATGTCATTGTGGTGTGAAGAATGCCGTAAACTTTCTGCTTGCTTCCTCCATCTTAATCTGGTAAAATCCAGATTTGCAATCGAACTTAGAAAACACTTTGGCATTCTTGATGTTGTTTACCAAATGTTCTCTGATTGGGATAAAGTATCCATCGAAATCAAAGATGCCGTTGATTCCTTTATGGTTGATTACTAACCTTGGATTTCCCCGTTTGATTTCTCCATGATTCCAAACAAGAAATCGTGGACTGCTATATGGAGAAACACCTGCTGATATTAACTTAAGGTCAAGATGTTCCTTAAGTATTATCTGCATATCCATCCAATCTTCCATATTTATGGGGATTGGTTTGAATTTGACGAACTCAATTTCTTTTCCAGCTTTCACATTCAAAGTGGCTATGAGCTCATTCTTATTCCACAATGCCATTGGATCCTCGTTGTAGTTCCTCTGAATTTTCCTTTTCACATCCTCTAGATTAATTTGCTCTTCAAGGGTAGCTTCAAGTTGTAGAACCTCGTCTTGTAATGCCTTTTTTTAGTAACAACGGGATTTCTGGAGTAACTTCTTCCTCATCCTGTTTTTTAAAAGACATAATATTAACCCAGTCAAAAGTTTGGGAATCCTTTTCAATAGGACCTTGTTGTCTAAACTGAATGATTGCTTCACCGAATTTCCACTGATCCTTCATCTTTGGGTGTCGAAGTTTTCCTTCATCACCACGCTTGCTGTGAAACCTAATGGGGAATTTTCAGTGAAACGCCTTGTTGAGCCTTAAACGCATGGTTGCGTTTAATGCGTTAAATTATCCCCGGTCAATCTTTGAGTTTTGATGATCAACAAAACTTGTGTTTGTTATACTAATGCATCTACTTAGTGTGCAGATTAAGTGATGAAAAGTGGAATGAAATGAAGAAAATAGATTGTGCATATTTTGGCCTGGATCGCCCCAGGCGATGGGTGTCAGGCGAGGCATCGCCACGCACATCGACAGAGGCGATGGCTAGGCGAGCATGCGAGGAATATCGCTCCAGGCGATGATGACCATCGCCTGAGGCGATGGCAACCATTTGACACTTCGCCCTGCACATCGACTGACGCGATGCTGAGGACTGCGCGCAGGGGGAGATCGCCTGGCGTGATGGCTGAACGCCCGAGGCGATGCGTTGAACGCCTGAGGCGATCTGGACTTCGCCCGAGGCGATGCAAGATTTTAGGCTGCTGAGGCTACGGCATTGGAATTTAATTTGGATCGCCTGAGGCGATCGGGACATCGCCTGAGGCGATGCGTGATTTATGCTGACCGTTGGGGCGCGGCGATGGAGATCGCCTGAGGCGATGGCTGAGGCGATCGACGAGTGATTTCAGCCTTTTGTGTAGCAACGGCTAGTAGGAGCCTAGGGGGCCTTCTACACTATAAATATGGATGCTTTGGAGCATTTTGAAGCTAAGGAACAAGCCTACAAACTTCTACAAAGTCTTGATAATTATTATTTCAAATTGTATTGCAATCTCCATACATTGTTGTTGTATTGGAGTTTGTAATTATCTTCTTGTTAGAGTCTTGTTTTCTTCGTGTGAGTGCACCGTGAAGGTCTTTTTGGTTTGATTCATTGTAAAGGTCCTCCAACACCAAAGCAAGTTGGAAAATTGTAAAGTCATCAACAAGTCTAGTTTGTGCAAGTGTGTGGCTATCCTTGGAGCCCTTAAGGCCAAGAAGACTCGTGAAGAGCGTTGGTAGCTCGGGAAGAGCTTGTGTACTCGGGAAGAGTATTGTGCTCGGGAAGAGCTTGTGTACTCGGGAAGAGTAGTGTGCTCGGGAAGAGCTTTGTAACTCGGGAAGAGTTTTTGTGTGGCTAACTTGGAGCCCTCAAGGCCAAGACCAATTGTTCAAGTGGAACCTCGGTTGGAGGTTATCTAACCGGGAAGAGGAGACGTAGGCGATTCATCGCCGAACTTCTATAACAAATCCTTGTCTCTTTCATTACTTTTATTCCTTTACACATTTATTTATTTTGTTCTTTTTATTTATCGATTGACTAAAGGCTTCCGCAAGCGCAAAACTATTTTATTTTTCAAACTCATTTTAAAAAGCTAAAGTAGCCAAGGAATCTCATTCACCCCCCCCCCCCCCCCCCTCTTCGATTTCAACAAGTGGTATCAGAGCCATTTGATTTTTGTTTTTAAATCAAAATTTTTATATGGCTAATCTAGCAAATGAGTTTGCTCAAGGTCAATCGACAAATAGACCTCCGCTCTTCACGGGTGATAATTACGGCTATTGAAAAAATAGAATATCTATATACATTCAATCCGTGGATTATGACCTTTGGAAGATCATAGTGAAAGGTCCACATATTCCTTTAAAGGAAGTTGGGGGAATTAGTGTTCCCAAAGATATGGACGATTTCACTAGAGTGGATATGATTTTAACATCTCAAAATGCTAAAGCTATTAATATTTTGCATTGTGCCTTAGATATGAAGGAGTACAACTGGGTCTCGATGTGCTCAACCGCAAAGGAGATATGGGACAAATTGCAAATTTGTCATGAAGGAACTAATCAAGTGAAGGAGACCAAGATTGATTTATTACAACTCAAATATGAGACATTTGAGATGGAGTCCGGAGAAGAGGTGGATTCTATGTTTAGGAGGCTCACCAAATTATCAACGAGCTTGCCCAACTTGGAGAGAAGTACCCTCCAAAGCAAATATGGAGGAGAGCCCTAAGAGCATTGCCTAAGGAATGGGATGCAAAGAGGACGGCCATTATCGAGTCAAACAAAGGAGAAAGTGCTTCCTATGACCTTGATGAGCTCCATGGCACTTTGGTAACTCATGAGCTTGAAGTTGCCACAAGGAGAGAAGTAAAGGAGGAGGATTAGGGGTGTAAACGAACCGAATCGAGCCGAACTTTAGCAAAATTTTAGTATTCGAGTTCGAATTCGAATAAACATATTCGAAATTCGATTCGAAGTTCGAACTTCAATTTTTTTAGGCTCAAATTCGGTTCGAAACGGAGTTCGAATTCGAGTTCGATTCGAACTTTTCGAGCTCGACTTCGAGCTTTTCGAGCTGTTTATAAGTTTAATGTTCGAAAAACGTAAGCTCGATTCGAAACTCGATTCGAAGCTCGAGCCCCTAACCAAGTGAATATATAAACCATTGCATTATCACCATCTAATTCATCAAAACAAGCAACATTAAAATTCTAAATCAAAACACCAAACAATAATCCATCAAGATCCTTCAATATTTAAGTTTTTCATCAAAACAACTTAAACAATAAATTTTTAATCGAACAACATAATTAATAAGTTTATCATCTCGTAACATAAACAAAATTTCCAACATCCAAATCTTCAAAATTACATTCCAGCACCTAAATCCTGTAATCAAAGAAAATAATTAGATGTTTTCAATTAAATAATATACACAAATACAAAATATATACATACCAAGCAGCTCCACAAATCCTGTGATAGAACTCAATCCACCGGTAACTCGAGTGAGTGGTTTTGTTTTTCAGCATACAATCAAGAAAATAAAAAGTGATGTAACAATGTAAATGCTCAAACTCAAAATTTAAAAAAATTACCTTTATCTTTCTCGCCACTCCATATCGTTTTCGGCACCAATCCCCCCCACACATCAACATTTCCACAGTAGTAGGAGCTAAAGAAGCACGATATTTGTCGATAACACGACTTCCTGAACTGAAAGTGGCCTCTGAAGCAACTGTGGTGATGGGTATAGCTAAAATATCTCTAGCCATGGAAGATAATATTGGAAACTTGTACGTATTCAACTTCCACCAACTCAAAGCATCAAATTCTTCATTTGGATCATACCGATGACATCCTTCCTCCAAGTAAACATCCAATTCAGATTTTTGTGGTTGCACCATTTCAACCTCTTTCAAATAAGAAGAAAATTCAAACCATCCTGATGATGTGATAATATTTTCTTTCACACTATGACTCGGTTGACTACTTCCTAGAGATTCTGCACTCCTTGATTCCCGGAGGTTTTCAACAGCACTATCAGTATATTCCTTGTAAATTGCATGCAAAGCTCTTTGAACATTTATAATATTATCTTGTGCCTCCTCCGTGGGATAAAGTCTAGGAAAAGTAAATTCAAGTGATCGCATTTTACACCTTGGATCCAAAACAGAACCTATAGACATCAATAAATTGCATTCACCCCAATATTTATCAAACTTATATTTCATTTTGTGAACCATATTGCGAATAAACTATTCTTCATCCAAAGATTTCTCATCTAAAATCATCTTCACTCTGTAAACTTCATTCAAAAACAAATTGGAGGTGGGATACTCGCTTCCAGAAATTATCTTTGTGGCATCATAAAATATTTTTAAGATAGGAAATACCTCTTCCAATTTCTCCCAATCTTGGTCCGTAGGACAATAGAGATAACTTGGTTCTCGATCCTTGAATCTTGGAAAAACTTCTTTGAAAGATATTGCAACTTTCAGCATCTCATATGTCGAATTCCACCTCGTTTTGCAATCATCAATGAGTTTCCTTTCATTTAAATTTAACTGCTTAACAATCTCAGCAAACTTTAGAAGTCTCGCATCTGTTCGTCTTACAAAATCAACACTTTCTCGAATGATACTAATGATATCCTTGATCTCATTTAGGCCATCTTGTGCTACAAGATTCAAAATATGTGCACAACACCTTACATGAAACAATTTCCCTCCACAAACTATATTATTCTTTATTCTAGAAAAGTCTTCCTTCATATATCTAATTGCTGCATCATTCACACTTGCATTATCAACCGAGACTGTGTACACCTTATTTTCAAGTCCCCATTCTCTTGCACATTTTAGAACAGCATCAGATATTTGAGGGCCACCACGAGGAGGAGGAATATTACAAAAACTAAGAACTCGTTTGTTCAGTTTCCAATTCGAATCAATCCAATGGCCTGTGATTACCATATACTCAATTTTTTGATTCTTTGACTTCCACAAATCTGTAGTCAAGCTAATATTTCTTATTGTTTTCAATATATTGCAACTTTTTTCTCTCCATCTCATAGATCATAAAACAGTTCTTTTTCGCAGTAGCTCGGGATATCCCAGTCCATTTGGGCATTCCACGTCTACAAACATATTAAATCCTTCATCCTCCAACATTGAAAAGGGGTGATCATGCATAAGAATCCATGTAGCCGCTGCCTCTTTCATAAGTTCCATGCAAAATTTCCCATCATGGAATGGAGGGAAAGAAGTTACACCAATAGGAGCAAGAAGTTGTTGTTTCAGTTTATCTTCAAGCTTCCTCTTAGCCTCCATATATTTACAACAATGAGATAAATGACGCTTCAAATGTGATGTTGTCCCTGATTTAATTTTTGCTAAAATCATATGACAATGGTTACACTGATACTTATCATCACCGTTTGAATCAACTATCTCAGTCACTTCTAACCACACCCCGGACCTCTTTTGCCTTTTAGGTTTATGAAATAGATTATCATCATCCCCCACATTCAAATTTGTGTTATCCTCAATATTAATAGCTTGTTCAACAATCTCATCAGAACCTATCGCTGGACTAACTGAATTTGCAATTGAACAAGATGTTGTCATACTTGAGAAACCTATTTTTCAGGGGATAATGAAGAGTTGTGAACCTAAACAAAGATCACTAACACTGTAAAACAGAAGCTAAATAGCAGAACATTTACTAGCAAATAATTGCAGAAATTCTGGTTAAAAAATCAAAAGGAGAAACAAAACATGCACCTAAATCGATTTACACAATTTACACAACGCAGGGGAAACAAAACATGCACCTAAACGCTCACTCTCTGAACCGAGAAACAGAACCGAGAACCAGAACATGCACCAAAGCATAAACGCTCACTCTCTGATCAACAACGCAGGGGAAACAGATTTACACAATGTGTAAGTGTAGACATTGTTATATCAAACAATAATAAACCGATATACAAAAACATCAAAAGAAGAAACCGATTTACACATTGTTTTTCAGATGTGAACGACTGAATCAGTGGGTGGAAAAATACCTTTGGCGTGAGGCGGAGGTTCAGTCAGGTGAAGGCGGAGGCTCGGCGTGAAGGCGGTGGCGCGATGTCAACCGGCGATGCAGAATTGCAGACGGAGAGATGAGGCAGCGGCGCTTTTCTAAAGAATGAAAGAGTGTTATGGACTTAGGGTTGAGGGGTTGAGAGTTGAGACTTGAGGAGGCGTGCGCGAGAGAACTGAGTCAATTGCTTTTAAAAACAATTTTTAATATATCTAATCTAATATATAAAAATATTATATATAAATAAAATATTAAGGTTCGCGAACAGTTCGTGAACTATCGAACAAATAAATTTGGGTTCGAGTTCGGCTCGATAACATATTCGAACATGTTCGAGTTCGGCTCGAATTCGAATCGAATATTTTTCGAGCCTGTTCGAAAAGTTCACGAACCGGCTCGGTTCGTTTACACCCCTAAGGAGGATAGATCCAAAAGAAATGGTATAGCTTGGTTGGCAGGAAAGATCATTCCGATGATGAAGAAGATAATGATGATGAAGAGATGATCATGTTCACAAAGAAGTTCAAGAAGCTCTTCAACAAACATAGCAAGTCAAAGACCTCCAATGCTACCAAACAAGAATCCAAAAATGAGGTAACTTGTTATAATTGTCAAGAAAATGGCCATTATGCTAACAAATGTCCTAGGAAGAAGAATGAGGACAAATGGAAGAAGAAGACGTTTATAGCCACATGGAGTGATAGCGACTCCGATGAAGAAGAAGCCAAAAATCTTTGTCTAATGGCTCTTGGAGATGAAGATGAAGAGGATGATGATGAGGTACCATATTATGATGAATTATTAGATGCTTATAATGAACCCATTGATTGTCTTGGTAAAACCAAGAAGAGCAACAAATTGCTTAAGCTAGACTTGGTTAAGAAGGAAGAAGAAAATATTATTTTGAAAAATCAAATGCTTGATTTAAAGACATCTTTTGCCAACTTTAGTGATAGTAGTTTAAAGATGAATGAATTGCTTGGCTTGCAACGTTGTAGCTTTGACAAAGCCGGGTTAGGCTACTCAAGCAAATCAAAAACTTTTTCTAGCTTGTTAGCCAAAGCAAAGCATGATTCACCTACTTGCAACTATTGTTGTAAAAATGGCCACACTAAGAATAAGTGTAGGTTTGCTAGAATCCAATACCAACCTAATAAGAGGTGGAAATGGATTCCAAAAGTGCCATTGAAAGTTAACCCTCAAGGACCCAAAATCAAATGGGTACCAAAGATCCTCCTATTATTAATTTACCTTGTAGGGACAACAATGGAATGAAGGATGAAGGACCAAGCAACTCAAAGGAGGAGTTTGTATTATTCACCACTATAGAAGAGGCGTGAGGCGTTGGACCAATGACAAGAACGAACTCTTGTCATTAAGGGTAAAATTTACTTTATACATGTTAAAAGAGCAATTCAAAATTCATTGGCACAAATTAATTGTGATAAATAAATATTGAAGCTCAATATTCATTGTAGTAAAATGGAATACTCCTTAGCATATGCACATATAAATTGTTTAATGCATGATGTATGCTTATCTTTTTATAGTAAGTAACTTGACATGCCTTGCATTCAAGTTTGAATATGCTATGTGAAAATGTGCAATTATATGATTTGTTATAATGCATTGATAATTTTATTGTTTATTGGGCATGAATGCATGAACATATGCACACATTGCAACATTTAGAATTTATTGTTGAGTGCCTTAAACGCATGTGTATTTCACTAATTGATTTGATCTAATAGCTATTACATGCTTGGTGAGGACCATGTGTAAAATTGTTAAAATATGGCTATGTGTCACATATTTCAGCTATGTTTATTTAAATTTTATGCTTTTTGATTATCACAAAAAGGGGAAGAATTTTGTGATAAACTTGTACCTTAATACATGCATAGTTTAAGGAGGAGAGCTTATGCATGGTTTGAGGGGGAGAGTGATTTGTTTAATGCTTTACTTGTTTAACTTGTGTGTGCTATGCAATTGTTAAGGGGGGTCATTTGTACTCACATTTCATGCATATTACTTATTCAAGTTTATCAAGTTTATCAAGTTTATACTAATGCATCTACTTAGTGTGCAGATTAAGTGATGAAAAGTGGAATGAAATGAAGAAAATCGATTGTGCATATTCTGGCCTGGATCGCCCCAGGCGATGGTGATCATCGCCCCAGGCGATGGGTGCCAGGCGAGGCATCGCCACGCACATCGACAGAGGCGATGGCTAGGCGAGCATGCGAGGAATATCGCTCCAGGCGATGATGACCATCGCCTGAGGCGATGGCAACCATTTGACACTTCGCCCCGCACATCGACTGACGCGATGCCGAGGACTGCGCGCAAGGGGAGAATCGCCTGGCGCGATGGCAGTGAACGCCCGAGGCGATGCGTTGAACGCCTGAGGCGATCTGGACTTCGCCCGAGGCGATGCAAGATTTTAGGCTGCTGAGGCTACGACATTGGAATTTAATTTGGATCGCCTAAGGCGATGCGTGATTTATGCTGACCGTTGGGGCGCGGCGATGGCTGAGGCGATCGACGAGTGATTTCAGCCTTTTGTGTAGCAACGACTAGTAGGAGCCTAGGGGACCTTCTACACTATAAATATGGATGCTTTGGAGCATTTTGAAGCTAAGGAACAAGCCTACAAACTTCTACAAAGTCTTGATAATTATTATTTCAAATTGTATTGCAATCTCCATACATTGTTGTTGTATTGGAGTTTGTAATTCTCTTCTTGTTAGAGTCTTGTTTTCTTCGTGTGAGTGCACCGTGAAGGTGTTTTTGGTTTGATTCATTGTAAAGGTCCTCCAACACCAAAGCAAGTTGGAAAATTGTAAGTCATCAACAAGTCTAGTTGGTGCAAGTGTGTAGCTATCCTTGGAGCCCTTAAGGCCAGAAGACTCGTGAAGAGTGTTGGTAGCTCGGGAAGAGCTTGTGTACTCGGGAAGAGTATTGTGCTCGGGAAGAGTAGTGTACTCGGGAAGAGTAGTGTGCTCGGGAAGAGCTTTGTAACTCGGGAAGAGTTGTTGTGTGGCTAACTTGGAGCCCTCAAGGCCAAGACCAATTGTTCTAGTGGAACCTCGATTGGAGGTTATCTAACCGGGAAGAGGAGACGTAGGCGATTCATCGCCGAACTTCTATAACAATCCTTGTCTCTTTCATTACTTTTATTCCTTTACACATTTATTTATTTTGTCTTTTTATTTATCGATTGACTCAAGGCTTCCGCAAGCGCAAAACTATTTTATTTTTCAAACTCATTTTAAAAAGCTAAAGTAGCCAAGGAATCTCATTCACCCCCCCCCCCTCTTCGATTCCAACACGCCTCCCGTAGTCGCTGCATGATAATTTTATGATCACAAAGGGTTGTGAAAATAAGTCTCATTGACTCGTTCTCCTGAGTGAACCGCTTGAATGTCTGTATGAAATTGTTTCCTAGCAGCATATCCGCTCATGTATCGTGGAAATAAATAGTTGGAGTCTGGACTTTGTACCACGGGGTACCGCCTGCTCCGTCGATAATGATTTCCACTCCCTGGACTCCTTCATTAAGAATAGGATCCGTTTGGAAAAGTCTCTTCCGGCAATGGCTGGTAATTTCTCACCAATTTCTTTGGGGAAGATTTCTCGTCTAGCAGTACATATTACAACTCCTGAATCAATGTAGGCTGCAAAATATTCTGCCCGATACTTCTCATATGACATCCACTGAGATGTATATTGAGAATGGATTGGTGGTCATCGAATTCTGTATATCTTTCCTTCCACCGTGAATTACATTGCGTCTTGTAATCTTTCCCAAGGTTTATGTTCCTCGAGAAATTCAATCCCAAGAATAAGTTGTTCTGGGATCATACCTGCATTACCTATAATTGTTAGATCAATTTCATCAATTTGAAGGTTTCCTTGATACCTGCCAACTGTCGGCTGTTGCAAATAATATAAGACATCACAATGGAAGATATTGTTCTTCTCGGTAATGTCGAAGATTATCTGTACTTCTCTCCAGCCTTCTGGGCATTTCAGCATTCCTGTGTTTATGAATACATCAGGGATTTCTGAATCCTGCTCAAGACGGCTTTCTGTTTTTCCCCGGGATAGTTGCTGATTAATCTATCATGTTGGAAAGACATTCTTCTTGGCTCGATCACAAGGCTCCTGCTTCTGTTCAGAACCGGCTGGTCCTGTATCCTCATGTTGATCTCTCATATTGTCGGGGTATCAATAATGTCCGGCAATACTGCTTTCGAAGGTTCTGGGGACTTCGATGAATTTTTTTCTCAAGAATACCTCTGAATGATGACTATTCGAAAAGTACGTAAGATACCTTGTAGGTGATCGAGTAGGCTTATTCCCTTCTTTCATCAAATCGTTTCTTTCAAAATCTTGATAAAGAGTAAGAACCTTGTTGAAGTCTCGATCTCCCAAATTATATGCAATTCTCGGATAGATGTTGAAGGCCATCTTTTCTGCATACAGATTTCCTGCAACTGCTCCCAAACAAGAATCTTTAAGATTCAGGATTCTTTTGTCAAAGATCGCCAGATTAAAGAGGCGAATCAACTCCTTTGAAAGCTGCCTTGATTATAACTCTGATGGCTCCAATATGAATCCATGAGAGCGTGTTAGCAACTTCTCTTTTAACCTTGTTCTTAATCTCCTAGATTTCTCTGTATGGGAATTAACTGTATCTCAATTTGGTTTTCCATGAATTCCATCGGGATCGGAATCGCAAATTCACATGTTGTTACCCTATGGATAATCTGATGCTTCCTGCTTCGAAGACCAGTCATATTCATGGTTTTTTCCATTGCTCCAATTGTAAATCCACCATACATCTGAAGCTTTGGCTTTCCTTCATGATCCTCATAAGGGTTTTATGAGAAACAGTTGTATGAGAGAAGAATCCTGGCGGGTCTTCTCTGATCATGTGTTGAAGGAACTCTCTTTCACTCTGATTCTGAGCTGGATTCACCTCCATTATCAGAATAGATATCTTCTTCGTAGATGCTTTCATCCGAGGGGATATCCTCAAATTGATAAACCTGTACCAAATCCTGGAAATAGACAACATCCTCAAACTCCTTGGTATGCTCGAATGTCTCACTCCACGGCTTTGATTTTCTGGACAATCTGTAGAGATATGTCCTCTTGCTCCGCATGTCCAGCTGTTACAATCTTTGAAACTTTCATTTGCACGAGTATGTGTGCGTCTGAAAGTTCTATTTGTTGGTGTTATGCTAGAACTTGCTTGATTAGAACCCGTTGTCGAGGTTCTACTCCTGGTTGGTCCTGATCTTTGCCCATATCTGTAACTTCGGGCTTTCTGCTTTGACCAGAACTTCCTAGGCCTCCATGAAGACCTATTTCATCTGTTGCTACTTCATCGGGCATATGGATGAGTTCTGTGTTTTTCATCTTCCACCTCTAGGGGTAGTTCTCAATGATAGTAGGGATATCATTTCATGTACAACAAGAAGAACTGTTTTGTTGATTCCTCTAAGCTTCTTGTAATTCTTTTGGAGTTTTGCTTGATAGCACCTCTCCGCAATCTTTACCTTAAGAAATGACATTCTCCTGGACACCGTCTCTATTACATGGGGTGTATATTCCTGGATAAGCATTTCTCTCCAGGGACTCGGTATTTTGGCAAAGAACAGTTCTGCTGATCTTTTTCTGCTATCTTTGCCTTCCATCTATACTCTGTGAAGAGTTTGATGTACTCGTCTACATAACAGATATCTTGTAGTTCCAGGCTATATCGAGCTTGTCTGTATTTTTTCACCTTCTCTTCCTCCATTCCTTCGAAGTAGCTTACTCCAATGAAACAGATTTTAAAGAATTTTGCCATCTTGTCCACAATTTCTGTCAGGGACTCTCCGGCTAAAACTTCTTCTTTGGTACCTAGGTCTCCGAGTTCCCAGGCACTCTTGGCCGATCCTTCCAAACTAACTTTAAGAAGTAAAATGAATCATTCTTTACTTAGATCAAGCGTTCTTGCTGCTATTCTCATTGCTGAAGCCCATTCATCAATAAGAACTTCTCGATTTTTGAAATCCAGATATCCATGTTGAGCATTAGTCAATATGGATGAATTGGATCTAAATGAGACTTTCCATAAGGCGTTTTGTGTATATCTGGCCTACATGAACGATTTTTAGTTCCAGCTGGGGGATCCAAAGTTGCTGAGGAAAATCTCGTTGATGAGGCATCCTTTGATCTCCTTCGGGTGGATTGTGTGACCCGAAACTCTCTTGTGGTGGAGTTTTGGTTACTATTTCACCGATCCTCCAACTTGATTTGTCTTGAAGTTTTCAAGATTTAGTCCCGCAAAACGAATCAGCAAGATCACGTAGATCTTCCAGGTTGATTCTTTCCATTACTTTGTGGGAAGTACTGGCTCTCCTAGTAGGACTGCAATCATTTTTCAGTATCCGTCAAAGCCTTCGGACCTCCTCCGCTTTCCCTTTTTGATGTACAAGGGTTCTGTTCCATAGGACGGTGGTAACCACCCTCATTGTCTTCTTCCTATCGGACTTGGTCGTGACTCCAACTACTTGACTCGGGTTTGAACATCTCGAAGGTTTTCAAGAATTTACTCCTGATGTTTGATCATTATCTCCATCTGACTTTGAATCTGATGGACCTGTACAGAGACGTGGAATTGTAGGTATCCATAATGATGTACTGTCTTCTGGATCTCTCTAAGATCTTGGGATTTCTTAGAAGTATCCGGCTCGATTTCTCGAAATGTTGTTTTTCCTTCCTAATCATCTGTTTTGGACCCTGTAGGATGGTTAGGATCTGGAATCATGTGGTTGTACTCAGGATGATCTCTCTCCTGTGCCTCAGTTTTCTCGAACTGTAGTTTGAGGTTCATCATGTAGAGGTTCCTCGCTACCTTCTCCTTTTCTTGATACCGATATATGCTAGCAGGACTAGCACCAATTTCCAGTAGAACATTCCATTTTTGGTTGAAGTGTTTAG